>JAPDOI010000419.1:420000-622337 GCA_029168955.1 Aplectana chamaeleonis
CACCCATTTAAGCTAATCGATTTTTCAAGGAAGAATCCCACGATTTACACACATTCACCGAATTCCCCCACCCTACTGAATTTCCTTGGATTTATATGACCCTTAATTTTTCTAAGCTAATGCTGTTTATGAAATACCTTTCAGCTTAATATACTTTCCCCTGCTTAGAATTCACCCATTAATTTTTCACCTAATTTTCTCCAACTATTAGGTATATTTCCCTGAAATTATTAGGTATTCATAACAACCGCCCTTTCTCAGAGTCCTTCTAATGATCTCGTTGAACGATTCAAAGCTAACAATAAAAAGTATGCATGGCACATAATTATTCCAAACACTAAAATTTAAATATAAACTTAAAGGCAGTGTTCACGATAAAAATCGTTTTTCTGTTTTTCCGCCTATCTTGAAAACGGCCCCATGCTGATTCCAATGATATCTCTGAAATCGCACAAGACCTTCAGAGAACGGAGTTATGGTCCCTCAAGCATTGAGCTAAGGAAACATGGTGGACGAGTTGTCCGAGCCTTGTAACTTCCGTCTTTTTCAGCCGATGTATGCGAGCCCACCTTAGTAGAGAGAGAAGTTGAGAATGAAAGGAAGAACGGGGCTAGTGATCGGAAACCATCGCTCATCTCACAATCTCGAACATTCATTTTTTCACGTCGGTGGGCGTGGAAAGTGCACCTGGGGGTGAAGAGCTGATGGGTGTCCAACTTTGTGGCCGCAAGGGACCGTTCCTAGCACATTTTTCTCAGTTTTTTCAACGTTTGGGTTCCGCTAGGCCCCGCAGCTGCCGATCTCCACCAAAAAATCAGACATGGTTTTTATCGTGGACACTGCCTTCAAATATACATTAAAATAAGTCTAAATATCCGAGTAATTCGTTTTTCTCATTTTTTCGAATTGATTAAATAAATCCGACATATTCCCTCCATGAGTATTTACAGATTGCGTTCGAAAAGTCATGTTAACGTTTCATTTTTTGAATACAGTCTAAATATTGCACAAATATGAAGAATAGAAAGAATTCTAGGATGGTCGAATATTTTGCGCAAATGGAGTAGAGGAAATCAATTACAAGCCTTACAAGAGCAACATAGAGAAGCCCGCTAAAAAATCGCAAGAAGCCCAGATGCTCTTCCTTGTTTCAAGAGCGACTCGAAATCAGTGGACGAAGCGATTTGAAATCGCTTTGTCTAGCGATTTCAAGTCGCGGCAGTTTTGTTGGTCGCTTCGACTTCAAGTCGAAGCGACCAGCTATGAATGGGGCTTCAGAAACAACAACTTGACTCTTTAATAAAAGTATAATAATAGCATCGCGGATCCTCCCTCCAGAGATTGACGATATTGTAGTAGAGAAACCTTCGGAAAAAGTTGTGAAATTTCTGAAAGTTGGGCTTCGCAAGAGAGGTTTGGGAATTGGCTTCTATTTTGAATGTCGTGAACTCGTTTTATTGGATTTGGTTCTCAACTTGATTTTTTGCATATAGTGAAGTTATTGACTTTAATTGGCTGATGATGGTATTTGTAGACATCGTAATCATTAAAATATAGTGTGCTTGTTGCTAATGGATTTGGCACGCGCTCTCAATTATCAGAGTCAAATCACTCTTCAGAAGTGTTTCTCATGATAGTCTTTGTGTCCTTAACGCTTTCACGGCTCACATTCACATTGTGTGAAATCGTTTTTGTTGCTGGACTTATTCTTGTTCTGATTTGATCCAAATCACGCTCGACTCTAAACTCCTTCTGACGCGTGATTTGACTCTGATATTTCATAGAACGCGTGCCAAATCCATTAGCAACAATCTCACTATATTTTAATGATGACGATGTCTACAAATACCATCATCAGCCGATTCAAGTCCATAATTTCACTACATTTAAAAAATCAAGTTGAGAGCCGAATCCAATTAAACAATTTCACGACATTTAGGACCAATTCCGAACCCCTAACGTTTTTTGCGAAGCCCAACTTCCACAAATTTTACCTAGGTATTTCCCACTCTTCCTCAGTATTGTCATTTTTCATACTGTTACCCTCAGGTGGCCGGTTCTCGGGTGGAAGAATGACTCATTCACAGCGTTCCTCTGCTTGTCCGGAAGCCTCTTGCCACTCCGCTACGATAACAGCAGCCGGTGCTGAACCCTGTTGCTGATTTAATAGGATGCCTTTAAAGGCAGTGTTCACGATAAGAATCGTTTTTCTGCTTATCCACCTATCCTGAAGACGGTCCCGTGCTGGTTCCGATGATGCTTTTGAAATCGTATAAGACCTTCTAGGAACGGAGTTATGGTCCCTCAAAAATTGAGCTAGGGAAGCATGTTGGACGAGTTGTCCGAGGCTTGTAACTTACGTATTTTGCAGCTAAAGCACGCTAGCTTTCCTGAGTAAAGAGAGAAGTTGGGAATAAAGGGAAGAACGGGGCTACTGATCGAATATCGTCGCTCATCTCACAATCTCGAGCACTCATTTGTTCACGTCGATGGGCGTGGAAAGTGCATCTGGGTGTGACGAGCTGACGGGTGTCCAACTTTGGGGCCGTAGTAGACCGTTCCGAGCTCATTTTTCTCAGTTTTTTCAACGTTAGGGTTGCCCTAGGCCACGCAGCTGCCGATCTCCACCAAAAAATCAGACATGGTTTTTATCGTAAACACTGCCTTTAAGTAATCAGACGAACGGATTCCACTTCGATTTAAAATGTATTGTAACTATTCCATAATTCAAAAATTAGGGACAAGAGCAACTAGTGATAATTGTCCAGCACACGTAGAGGCAAATTACGACATGTTGAAGTATTGTCATAATACGTATTAAAGGCAGCATACACGCTCGTAAACGTGATTGAGATAACTACGGAATTAGAATGGTATGGACCAGGTTACAACACCTACACATTTTGGAGTGTCAAAACGACCCATATGCCGTTACAGGAGTTAGAAGTTGGCCCCGCCCTGTATTTTGACGCCCCCTGTATTTGCTCTTTTCTTGCAACGCAAGGTTGCTGTGTCATACTCACTGCTGGTACCGTTGGTAGATTACCTACCAAGTGAACCACATACGTGACTGACGGCAAAGATGGTTCAACAACCCTGCGTTGGAGGAAAAGAGCAAATACAGGGGGCGTGAAAATACAGGGCGGGGCTAACTTCTAACTCATGTAGCGGCATTGTGGGTCGTTTTTGACACTTCAAAATCCGTAGGCATTATGTTGTAAGCCATACGATTCGATTCACATTGTTATTCCAACCACGTTTACGAGCGTGTATGCTGCCTTTAAATAAGCAGTTAACAAAATTGTGTGTTCAGTTTCATTTTCTCCAACGCGATTCTGTCAATCATAGATTAAGTGCTTCAAAGAAAATGAACACAAACGAAAAGAAATGAATTGGTAGTGGCATCTTGGCTGACGAAATAATGGTCTTTGAAGTTGCTTGTCTAACTGAAATTAGCAAATGGTTTCGAAAAACTATCAATAATTGCCCTGCTAATTCAACGCACCTGTTGTGCAAAGACCGTTGTGCTTGCCTTTAAGTTCACACATCAAGCTGTTGTTCTGAGACTTGTCTGAAGTTGAACCCTCATTGTTTTCTGCGTAACAGTCTCTATCATCCTCGCACCCAGTATAATCCCCAGGCGGGTAGACCTGCTGATTCAACTGCGGTCTAGAAATACATTTGGTAGTAGTCTTCGTTGATATAAAAAAAAGATTGGGAGACAAATTATCTGCTAGTGTCATACAACCGCGCTATGGCGAAGCAAAATCAACGCACACTTTAAATTAATCTAGATGTTTAGAAGCTCGAAACAGAAAAGGGTTGCGTACCTTTCCCCCGATATGGTTGGAGCGATTCCAGAATGTATTAGAGATGTGTCGACTGATATCCCCTGTCGATTGATATCATATCAATCGACACGGGATACCAATCGACAGATATCAAGTACACGCTGGAATTGTTCAAAACATTCCGGCAGGTGGTGGTGAATAGTACCTCTGAAGTCTCACGACTTTACATCTTCCAAAACTGGTCGATGCTTATGTTTTGTTTGATGCTATCAGTGATAATGTGTGCGACCGTGTTGTATGGTTTCCGTTTTCGATTTGTCTGACGCATGGACCAGGCGGGTGGACGTGCGGGATTGGCGGCCTAACTGGAGAATGGGGTGTCGATTCGCGCGGAGTGATCTGCCTTCGATCTGAAATTCATCAGACTGAAATTATTACGCGAACTCTAAGTATGCAAGCTCTCTATAAGGCCTCGTTCATGGTTCACTGATCGCCGTAGCCAACCCGGTCGATAATCATGAAAGACATGAATGAGCATGGGTGAAAAAAAAGCTCCCGATGCGGCAGACCCGACCGATTTTCACATGACATAAGGTAAGAAATTAATGATATGCATGATATCGTTCCCCATAATTCACACGTATTGACAGCGTCAGCCACAGCCGGCTACATCGGGTGTTTTTGCAATCTCCACCGTCGATGTCTTTCATACGTACCGACCGGTCTGGCCACGGCGTTTTCCAAACAACTTTGACAGGGGCCTAAGATGGTTAACCATGGAGGGAACCTAAATAAACAATGGACGAACAACAGGTGTTGGTTTCTAAATGAGATTAGTCAACTTTGAGTTGAAGTTTACATTCGAGAAAGTTACTAAGCAGTTCCGAAAATTTTGTGAACATGTTAGTGTGTGACCGAGAAAAACCATACCGTACGTTGCAAAAGTGGGCGCGTGAGGCTGCGCAACGTGCGTCAAGATTTTTTTCTGTTTTTTTACGTCAAGATGTTCAACAACTAATCGAAGGCTTGAGTAAGCTGTTGAAAATGGAGTCAGGGTACTGCACGAGGTGTGGAGAAGGGCAATTAAACACAGGGGCCCCTTTGAATCGTGATTTGGTCAAGTTTTTGGCGATTCTCCCAGAGCTCCTCCCCTCGCCACCGAAAGCTTGACTTCATCTTTTTATTGTGAAACTTAAAAGAAGAGGAACAATTTGCTCATCAGAAAAAATTAAGGGAAACCTGAGGAGTTACACTATAATTAAAACCTTTACTTAAGCTCAATTAAACAATATTTCATGTAAATTGGAATGTATTATCGTGTTTTTCGTATAAGACTGATCCTAAACAGTGTATGCTCTCATCCAGAAAGGTCCATTTGGTCTCCGCGCGGAGTTCACTAGGATACGCCGTTTGGTCAAACTGGCCATTCCAAATGAACCATACTTTTCTAAAATCATTTCTAAACGGAAAGAGAGAATTTGCTTATCGCAGCTGCCTGGACTCACTCTGAGAGAAGTGATGAGCGTTATTAACGCTTTGCGAAAGGTAATGGTACCCACAAATCAGGCAAATTTACGGGTGTTTTGAAAAAGAATTTCGGATTTTGCTAAAACCATGTATGTAGGGGTAATCTGGGGTGCAGGATGCGAACCCAGGGTTCTCGGAATTCTGAGGTTTGCTGTAGGTTACTTGAGCCGCCTTGCTATTTAGGGCGCAAAACCTACCCTAACAATTCGAAAATCGACAAATGGACATCGAAGTCGTGTTTAGCACCCCAAATAACCCCCGCATAGAAATTTTGAATCAAATCTGAGACTTCGGCCAAACTACCGTATACCCACCGTAATCTACCGTAAGCTGTCAAAAATCGATAAACTCATCTCAGATTCGTGTTGAGCATTCCAAATAAGTCCTAGAGGAACGTCTTGAGCCACATCTGTCGTCACATTCCGGAAATCGTCAAAAGTCGATTTTGCCTTCAATTTTTTACCCGTTTGGAGGCTTTGAGCGAGAGTAGTCGAAAGTTTTGAAGGAACGACAAACAATCTTCAGATTCGTGTTCAGCACTAGAGTGAGGACCGAATATTCGAGTTCGAATAAATATTCAAATTTTTCAAACGAATTTTTATTCGAACATTCGAACTTTATTCGAATTCGACTATTCGGGAAAGGTGAATATTCGAATATTATTCGAATTCGACTATTCGGAAAAGGTGAATATTCGAATATTATCCGAATTCGACTATTCGCAAAAGGTGAATATTCGAATTATCCAAATTCGATTATTCGCACAGGTGAGTATTCAAACGTTATTCCAATTTGAATACCCGAGCTGATTTATTAAAAAATATGAAAATCAGCTCTAATGTATGAAGGAATCGACATACCTTTCGAGACTGATGTCATTTTCTTCATTACTCCATTGTTCCATTTTCCCTATCGCAAGAGCTAAATTTTTCACCACACCGTCTGACGAGGCTACTAGGGCGGTTCTAACTGGGATAGCTACATTGCAATCGCACTTGGCCACTCCCATTTTTTCATGCCGCTGCGCAATGATAACACCAACCATAGCTTCTTTGGGTGGAGCCATGTACTCCACCGACCTTCACCTCTGGGCAGGTGAAGGGGTAACCTCCATCATTGGAAAAACCGGTGACAACCGGTAAAACGCCCCGAGGCACAGGGGGAGATGGGAGTACGGGGTGGGGTTCATCCCTCCGTTGACCAATCCCCCACGTCTTAAGGGGTGGGGAGACGTCTGTCGATTGGCCGACAGAGCAATAAATCCCGCCCCGTACTTCGATCTCCACCCAGTGCCCGCCCCGAAAACGCCCCGAAAAAGAATGAAAGTGACTCAACACTCATGCAAGTCATTTTCAAGACTGGGTGGGTGTCACTGCCGGTTTTTCGTCCATAACTTTTTTGTGCTTGGAGATAGAATTCTGCATCAACTTGTGCTTCCAGTTTGGAAAAATATTTTCTCGATCCTTCAGCCTAATTCATTTTACGAAACACCGGTTTTTCGCCTATAACTCTTTAACCTGGTGAGGGTTGTTTTTGAAACCTACGTAAAATTCTGCGTCGAAGTATATATCGGATTCCTAACATTGCTCGCTCCATGAGCCAGCCAGGTCGGTGGAGCCGAGCCCCGTTGTTGGCTCCAGCAGAACTCTGCACCTCTCATTTAAAGGCAGTGTTCACGATACATCTCTTTCTGGAAGTCTCGATGTGACCCACTAAGTTGGCAGATGCTGGAGAGGATGGGGTCGAAGAAAGCAACGAAAACTGGCTAGAAATAAATACAAACGGCTTTGAAAGCTCTCCCGGTGCGCCTACCTATCCCGGTCCGCCCCCCAATCGGACGAGCATGTGGCGCCGCACACGGTTCGATGGCAAATTACCAATAAACTCTGCTGCGATTAGCATGATCGATTCGCGCAGTGGGGCAAGCAAAGTTAGTTAGGCTCCTCGAATAAGCTCCTTAGGCTAAGCTAGAGCAAAAAAGTTGATTTTGTAGCATTCTTTGCGTTGTAGCCCGTACAGGTTAAGAGATGAGTCGTGCCTTATTAATTTCAATTGTAGGTGGAAATAAAGCTTTAGAAGAAGAATTCAACATTTTATTGCCGCTCAGTTCGTAGTTGCGCGATATTGCTATGGAAGCTTAAGTTATTCGTCATTCGAATATTCGAATTTCGAATATTCGTTCGTTCAAAAAAAAAAATGAACGAATTCATTCGAAATT
Source organism: Aplectana chamaeleonis (assembly GCA_029168955.1). Taxonomy (NCBI): domain Eukaryota; kingdom Metazoa; phylum Nematoda; class Chromadorea; order Rhabditida; family Cosmocercidae; genus Aplectana; species Aplectana chamaeleonis. The sequence continues at coordinate 427,537 of JAPDOI010000419.1, forward strand.
CGTTCGTTCGGAATGAAAAATGAACGAATTTATTCGAAATTCGTTCGTTTGAAATAAAAAATGAACGAATTTATTCGAAATCCGTTCGTTCGAAATAAAAAATGAACGCATTTATTCGAAATTCGTTCGCTCGGAATAAAAAATGAACGAATTGATTCGAAATTCGTTCGTTCGGTCACTTTGTAAAAAGTCCTCACACTGATCAGCACCCCAAATAACCCCCCCCCCCCTGGGACAATCTTGAGTGAAATCTGGAATATGTTTCTTCAACGCTTTCTGAACCTCAGAATTGATAGGAGTAAACGCTCAACTGAAAATTCGTAGAAGTTCAAAACGCCAACAGTCTGCAGAAAGTTCGGTAAATGTGATTTCATTCGAACTTTGCGTGAGGGGGTTGTTTTGCGACACGAACGTGAGGTCTGTTTCCGGATTTTCGAAAGATTACTGCGCTTCTTGGAGGATACAATGGATACGAAAATCAGAGAAAAAAATGTCGATAACTTTTTTTCAGAACGACTTTAGGCACCTGCGAAGGGCTTATTCGCACTCTACATCGAAAATCGATTCTAGGAAAGTGCATTTCATTCGGAATTGTCAGTTTAGCTAATATAGTAGTTCCCTTGTCAGACCACCTTTACCCCCCCCCCTCCTTCGCTCAGATCCCCGTGTGGAGCTCCACACCCCGCGCCGAAATTTGAACGGTGTTCGCAACATTCCCAAAAGCTTCCAAGAATGCCGGCCAGTTTCGGTGAAAAAGATTCAAAGACAGCATACAATCTCATAAGCGTGATTGAGATAACTACGGAAATAGAATGGTATTGCTCAGGATACAACGTCCATGCATTTTTAGGCGTCAAAAACGACCCACAATGCCGCTACACGAGTAAGAAGTTGGCCCCGCTTTGTATTGCTCCGCCCCTGTATTTGCCGTCATCCTTCAAAATAGGGGTGATGGGCCATTTCCACAGTCGGCGACGCTTGTGGGTGGTGCAATAAGTTCAATAAGTAAACCACATACATCGACGACGATGGGGATGGCCGAGCACCTCTGTTTTGGAGGAGGGCGCAAATACAGGGGGCGGAGAATTACAGAGTGGAGCCAACTTTTTAGCCGTTAAGCGACATTGGGGGCCGTTTTTGATGCTTTGAAATGCTTAGGCATTGTAATCTGAGCCATACCATTCTCTTGCCGTAGTTATCTCAACCATACTTACGAGCGTGTATGCTCCCTTCAGGTGTGTTTCTCCATGACTGCCTGCGTCTATCTAACACCAAATCGTTGAAGAGTACCTTAGCAACATACTCTCTGGATTGGCGAATGAGGCTAAAGCAACGATGGGAAAATTTCGAAGTGAAAAATGGTATGTCCGCTTTCCTCACCCGTGCCTTGGAGGCACTGTTTACAGTGGACGTCTTTCTTGAATTATCCTCACTGAACGACTGTGATACCCCTCAAAAGCACAATCGCGTTGAAAAATGGAGCCAAGCGCCCTCTTGAGGGCAGCGTAAGCATTTTGCGCGGGCAGGCCTACCAGGTTGTGATATATCGCCAAGTAGCCATATAAAACACTCAAATTTCGGAGAAAAACTCGTTCCCAAATCCCGGAGCATTCAGCTTCCTTTTTTCACGTGTGTCCGAAGTGTATTGTGAACGATATGATGTTAGAGGAGATGGATGAAGAAAATGCAGAACTGACAAAGCTCGTTTCGCTTCCAGCTGCAGACGAACTTTCTCAAACCATTCTGCCGAGGCTCTCTAGTGAAAAAAAGATTTGTTGATAAGAAAAACTGATGAGAGAAGAACCAGATGCAGTGTGGAGTGGTAAATGGTAGGAAAGAAGTTACCAAGGAAATATCAGGCAAACCAGTGTCAAAGTACACACAACTCAAAGGTTTGGTGTAATCGATATTCGTAAACTTCAAACGTGAATGTTCTGAACGAGGAATAGAATTCAGGGTCAGATTATAGAATTCAAGCAAAAGTATCGAAAGGATCAGTCAGTGGGGTTAAACTAGCATTCAGCTGTTCTAAGATAGTTCGTGAATAGGCAAAACAAGGTATGAGTTAAAGGCAGTGTCCGCGATAAAATCTATCGCGACTATCGCGAGAACAACAAGGAGAAGACCTAGGGGAGACCGGGCAAGACCGGGCTCCTTCACAATGAAGCGATATCACGGAAGAACAAACAACTTGAATGTGATACTGTGATCATTTATGTTTTGTTATTGTGTGATATGATAATGAACGCTACCCTATAAAAGGGTTAGCTCGGTGTGCATACTTCACTTGTGAATAAATCGCTTCCCCTCGACGGCCTCGATACAGCAGCAAAGCCCAGAAGCGGGCTTCTACATGGTGCATCGGCTCTGTTGAATCTGGGATCGATACGTGTGGCAACTGGCTGGAATCTAGCACAAGCGCTAGAAGACGTTGGCTCCTGTTGTCTGCCTGGTGGAATTGGCTCGACAACGCTCGATCGATTTGAGCTGGTGCTTGATCATTGTGGCTGCTGGTTGGTCGATCAAGGTATCCTAGAAGGTGCGTCTTCAATCTTCACTGTCCTGTGATAAAAGGCTAGATTTGTCCATCGCTCCGTGTGTCACCTCTGTTTTACTGCTATGTCGTTGAGGACTCACAAAGGAAGGGTGTCTCGTACCCAAAATCGGCTCACGAGAGCTGTTAACAGTGCTCCAAAGCTGACCGCACGATCCAACGTTGAAGAATCTCGCACTTCACGAGGTGGTGCCCTGTCGTTGAGGACTCATAAGGCGAGAGTAACCAGGTCAAAGAATCTACTCACGAGAGCGGTGAGCGATGCTTCGGATGTCATCGAACAATCAGAGGCGGACGGGTCACGTCTTCCACGAGAGCAGTTAGAGCACCGGCTGCTTAAAGTTAAGCAGTCAATACGAGTGCTTGACGCAGCCATGATTTCGATGGAAGAAGCGATGGATAAGCTCGAGCTTGGATATGAGGGACTCGAAGAAGACGAACGCTCTACTGGACTTGAGGATATTCAAGAGTACCAGCTCTCAACAGATGAAGTGATGGAGAAAGCTGAGAGACTGAAGCTGGATCTGCTAGAACACGAAGTTGGAGTCGAAGTCACACTCCAGCGAATGGAACCACCAGTGATCCAAACAACTGATTTCACAAGGCGACAATCACTGCTCCCAACACTGCCAGTCCCCAACTTTTCTGGAAGAAACTGGGAATGGGACAACTTCTGGCAAATCTTCAGAACCAATGTTCACGATCAACCGATACCTCCCTTGATGAAATTTAATTATCTGATCAAGGCACTCCAGGGTGATGTGAAGGGAAGCCATTTCGCGTTTTCAAATCACGGAAGCTAACTACATGGAAGCCGTTCAATGGCTGCAGAAGCGCTATGGCAACAATGAGACCATCATTGATCAACTCTATAGAAGGCTGGAGAACCTCAAGGCAGAGGGACCGTCCACTCGTCAGCAACGGAAACTCTTGGATCAAATCGCGACATCCATGGCTCAGTTGGCAACAAAAGAAGAAGACGTGAACCAGAGGCAATTGCTCACGCAAATCTTCAGAAAATTCAATGAGCGAATCCAACTGAAAATTTTAGAGAAGAAATCAGAGCTCAGGAATTCTAAGGATTGCAGCTGGGACAAGTTCTACTCTGAAGTGGACAACATCATCACTAAGAAAGAGATAATCGAAGAAGCCCAAGCATCATCAGGCAGTACCAGTCGCAACACGATCACTGAAAACGCAGTCACTATGAACTCTTGGAGCAGAAACAGACGACAGTTTCAGCCCTCCGAATGCACTCTACTGCAAGCAGGCCTCTCACCGTTCGGTCGACTGCCCGACGACACCCCTCAGTCAAAGAACAGCATTCTTCAATCGTAACAGGCTTTGCAGGAACTGCGGACGTTCCGGATCACAATGCCGAAGCTTGTAGCAAGCGAGGATGCAGAATATGTGGACAGAAACACCACACTTCGTTGCACAATCCTCAACGTTCTCCTGGACACAACCAAACCGGAGACAACAATCCAAGGCCACAAAGTTACACAACCTCAAGGCAAGCTAGACCCACAACGCAAACCTTCGTTTCAAGTCATCCCGATGACAACGAAGTCTCATTTCCAGTACAGAACAGTCAAGCCGTGATGCAGATCAGCAAGCAATCTACGCAAAGGGCTCAGCTTCTCACTGGATCAGCACAAATAATCGGTCCGATCAAGTCACAGAATACAAGGATTCTTCTTGATACCGGTTCAGAATTGTCATTCATACACTCATCCATAGTGGATGATCTACAGCTGCCGCGTGTAGGACGTGAACTTATTCGCCTAAACACTTTTGGATCCAACGAAACAAGAGAAACATATCACGACGTCGTATCAGTCAAGCTGAAAGACATCCAAGGACGAATCTTGGAGTTCAGACTCTATGAGAGCGACGTCATAACTAGTCATGTGGCGACACCATTCTATGACATGGAGGATATAAACTTCAACAGAAAGAACGGAATTCAGCTCTCACTGTTGCCAGCAAAGGCAACAGATCCTCAGATTTTACTTGGTTGCGACCAACTCTGGCAAGTCATGAGAGATGGGATTATGAAGCTTCCTTCAGGCCTCCATCTGATTTCAACCTCATTCGGATACATGACGTCTGGAAAGGAGTCTGATGTGACGCAAACCAACGCTCACGTTCAGCTAACTATGCCCAAAGACGAAGAGCAAAGCAAATGGAAACAGTTCCTTACCTTTGAGTCATCAGGAACAGAGGAGTTTACTGGACCCCATCACCTGGAGAAACAGCAAATCAACGAGGCAGTGCTGAAGCGCTTTAACGAAACGATCGTCAAAAGGCCAGATGGATATCACGTCCGACTGCCATGGAAGGACAATCATGAACATCTTCCAGTTAACAGACAAATAGCCGAAGCGAGACTGCAAGGACTCTTTCGCACATGCCAAACCAACTCCCGTTTCCTTGAGGAATACGATCAAATTTTCAAGGATCAACTCGCAAAGGGCATTCTGGAAGAAGCTCCAGAAGTTCAAGACGGTCAAGGCAAGATAATTCACTATCTACCGCATCATGCTGTCATCACACCTGAAAAGAAGACGACACCAAAAGAATAGTCTTCGACGCATCGGCGCATTATAGAGGCAAACCGAGCCTCAACGACGTTCTTCACCAAGGCCCTCTCATACTGCCGAAACTCATTGGAATGATGCTGCGTTTTCGAACTGGAAGAATAGAAGTAACATCCGATGTGGAAAAAGCCTTTCTTCAAGTGCGGCTCCAGGAAGAAGATCGTGACGCGACCAGATGTCTGTGGGTGAGAGACGTTTCAAAACCACCTACGAAGGACAACACAGTGGTCTATCGCTTCACCAGAGTCACCTTCGGAATCAATGCATCACCATTCCTTCTGGCAGCAACAATACGATTTCACCTAAACTCAGCAAAGGAAGAACCTGGATTTCTGGAGGAGATAAATACCAACCTCTACGTCGACAACCTATTCTTCAGCGCTGAAAGCACACAGGAAGCCTTGAAGAAATACCACACTTCGAAGAAAATCTTTGACGAGCTGAACATGAACCTAAGAGAATTCACTTCGAACGACACCAACTTCAACTCCCAAATCAATCCTAAGGATATGTCACAGGAGAAGAAATCGAAGGTACTCGGAATTCGATGGAAACCCACAGAAGACATACTACTAGTCAACAACCATCAGCTGAGCACAACAAAAACGACAGAAAGAGCTATCCTGAGTTCAATAGCCTCAGTATACGATCCCATGGGATGGCTAACTCCTCTCATGTTAAAACCAAAACAGTTCTTCCAGTACCTTTGGACGAAGGATTACGACTGGGACACACAACTGACAGCCGCAGATGCCCAAAAGTGGTACGATATTCTATTGGAAACTGGAAATGTTGAAATAAAACTACCAAGAAAAATGGCGGACAAGTCAGCTAGCCATAGCTTGATTCTTTTCGCAGATGCTAGTAAAACTGCCATGTGTTCCGTAGCATATCTCGTCTATGATGGAAGAGTTAACCTCCTCATGGCCAAGTCAAGACTTCCAAAAAAGAACGAAAATAGCACCATTCCAAAACTCGAAATGAACGCTATTACAATGGCAGCAAGGCTTGCGGTGACGATTATTGAAGAACTCCAGCAAACCATCAAGATTAATGCAATACAAATCTTCACAGACTCTCAAATAGTTCTGCAATGGTTGAAGAAAATTGCGCCAGATAAGAACGTTGGGCGCCTCGTTTCTAACAGACTGAAAGAAGTCAAAGCGATTGTCGAGAATCTCCAAGAAAGGGGACTAGTGACGAAATTCGGATACATAAGCACTGATGAAAATCCGCAGATGTTGGAACTAGAGGAGCAATGGCGAAGGAATTTCAACAAAGCATCTGGTGGAAAGGCCCTGATCTACTGTCCCAGCAGGCCACTCATTGGCCAGCTGAAAATCAACCCTTTCTGCTAAACTTGGAGAACGAAGCAATCCATGGAAATGTTCTGTCAGTGAATCGAGAAGATACTCCATCGATACTGTTCAACAGCTCGATTCTCAACTTTGTACAAGCTCAGAAACCACGGCTGCATACGTTCTACGCTTCATCGCGAATGTATCAAGAGTACTTCCGGAACGTACAAAACGACGGCTGGAGACGACAATCCCGGAAATGCTAGCCCAAAGGGAACAGAACAGTTGAAGTCCGGAAACATCCAACAAGCGAGAAAATTCATCTGGAAAATCCATCAGCAACGATTCAAGAAAATCATTTTGGCAACAACGAATAATCACCTAAATATCAAAAAGGATGATGATGGAATCTACAGATGCTATGGACGGCTAGGCAAGAGTAATCTATCGAAGAGCGCAAAACTGCCTGTGATACTAGCTCCAGAGACGGATTTCGCGAAATTAGTGATTCAAAAGGCACATGGTCAATACCACTGTTCTGTTGCACATACCATGGCAAACGTCCGACAGCACTTCTGGATTCCGCGATTGCGTAAACAAGTGAAAATGGCAGTACGAGGTTGTATTCCATGTCAGAAGTTCAACAGCCTGCCGTTCCGCTACCCTGAGGCCAAGAATCTGCCATCCAGGAGAGTAATCGAAAGCAGGCCATTTCTTCATGTCGGCATGGACATGTTTGGTCCTCTACATCTCAAAGAAACCAGCGAAGCTTCTGATAGCACCTCGAAGGCGTATGGTTCAATCTTCACATGCGCTGTGACAAGACTAATTCACCTGGAATTGTTGCCAGACGCGAGTACATCTTCGGTGATTAGCGCTCTAAGAAGATTCGTTGCCAGAAGAGGCACTCCAGAGAGCATAACCTGCGACAACGCCCCGTCATTCAAGCTCGGCCAAGATATACTTGCGGAAGCTTACAAGGAATGGATGGAAAACAGTGAACTAAAGCGATTTGGTATGCAACAAGGAATCGAGTGGAAGTATATTACGCCGTACGCCCCTTGGAAAGGCGGATTTTACGAAAGGCTAATTCAATCCGTGAAGAACGCCATGTACAAAGCCGTCGGACGCAAAAAGTTAAACTTCGAAACCACTACGACACTTCTAACCGAAATTGAAGCCTGTCTTAACAGCCGTCCTTTGACGTACGTTGAAGCGGACAGGGAGGAAGAATCACCTACAATTAGGCCCATAGACTTCATTCAAAAAGATATTTGTCTAACCTACCCGTTGGAACTGCAATATGAAGCTACGCAGCAGGATCCTGACTACCGCCCGCCCGAGGATCTCATTCTCCTACGAACGAGATATCAAGCAGTGGAAGCTTTGGAAAGCTCTTATCAGTTGACAAGAAAATTCTGGAAGGTGTGGCATTCGAACTACCTGACAGAACTGAGAGCATTTCACCAAAAATCTCTTAAACAAGGAAAGTCAACTTCGAAAAGCCCAAAGATCGGACAAGTCGTTCTTTTGATGGACCCCAACCTACCGAGAAATGCATGTATGGGAAGAATTACAGCAATCAACTCGACCAGCGAAGTTGAGCTCAGATCAACAAAAGGAAGAGTAATAAGAAGACCGATCAACCTCCTCATACCACTCGAGTTGGAAGAAGGTCGGCAAGACGATGCTCTTCTGACTTCAACGGAGTGCAAACCTCCACCACGATACAACTTGAGAAAAAGATCTCGATCGGAGCGATCGGGAAACAGCTCCCAACCAACAGAGGACAATGGTGCGCGAGAAGTTGCGAAGAAAGATTGCGTACCCATCAAAGTCCCGCCCGGAGTATCGCGACTATCGCGAGAACAACAAGGAGAAGACCTAGGGGAGACCGGGCAAGACCGGGCTCCTTCACAATGAAGCGATATCACGGAAGAACAAACAACTTGAATGTGATACTGTGATCATTTATGTTTTGTTATTGTGTGATATGATAATGAACGCTACCCTATAAAAGGGTTAGCTCGGTGTGCATACTTCACTTGTGAATAAATCGCTTCCCCTCGACGGCCTCGATACAGCAGCAAAGCCCAGAAGCGGGCTTCTACAAAATCAGTCTCCGAGTTTTCACCGAAAATCGAGAGGTTCGAGCCCTATTTAACCAGGAACGTTGAAAAAATGGCAAAGAACGAGCACGAACGAGCCCTATATGGCCCTAATTTGAGTGTTCCGCTCACGCAACGCCCACTGCCACCACGACTACCCATAAAGTTTCCCAACTCAAAATTTGAGTTTGAGAAGGTAATGGATCATCAAATGGGGTAAGTCTAGTTAAGCGGAGTGGACTATAGCCCCCTGAATGTATGCTGTTTCATAAATTGGGTTTTCCAGTTATTTACGCATCAGAGGCGGTTGAAAGGAGTGGGCGTTGCGTGCGCGGAACACACATGTTTAGGACCGTATAGGGCTCTTTTCTGCTCGTTCCTAGCCGTTTTTTGAACATTACTGGTAAAGTCGGACTCGGACCTTTCGATTTCCGGGGAAAACTCGGAGACTGATTTTATCGTGGACACTGCCTTTAGAAAAGAAAAGAGATTCCGACAAAACAACCGATGTGTACAATGAATAGGCTCGAAGTTGAGTAAATCGTTGAGGAGAACTGATAGTGAATACACAGTCTGCAGAAAGGTCGAAGTGTTAAAGCTTACTTGGGCAAGATGAGTCCGAGAGGAGCACACAGCGGAGCGGTCGGTAATGGTGATATATATGTGATAAAAGAGACTATTAGGGTGAGTCATAAGTTTTTGGAATTTTTTATTTTTATTTTTTTCTTAAACAGAAGGTAACAAGTTTATTCAAAGTAAGAGCCATTACAACGAACAACTTTCTGCCAACGACGAGCGACACTTCGGATACCGTAGTCGTAGAATGAGCGCTGCTTCGATGCAAAAAAAAGCGTCAAACTCGGTCCTCAAGTGCTCTTCGGTCTTAAGCTGCTTTCCCCTCAACCAGTGTTCGAGGCTTCTGAATAAATGGTAGTCCGATGGAGCAATATCTGGACTGTAGGCTGGATGAGGGAGAGTTTCCAACTGCAGCTCCTTCAAATTTTCATGAGTTTTTTTTCGCTATGTGTGAGCGGCAGTTGTCCCAGAGCAGTAGGATCTGGTCACGTTTTCGTCCATTTTTCTCCGCGTTGGTGACCATTTCCTCTATTTCTTGGCAGACGTAGTCAGAATCTATAGTCTTTCCTTCCGGAAGTAATTTCCAGAACACAACTCCATCAGTGGACCAAAAAACGGTCAGTAGACTCTTTTTTTCCGTGGATATCCCGACGTTGCACAGGACCTGGCGACTCAAAGGGCTTAACCCATTGCACAGACAGGTCAGGATTGTAATAGTAGCATCACTTCTCATCACATGTAATGATGCGACCAAAAAACTTCCTTTGTGGTGCCGTTTCAGTAGTTCTTGACAAATGGCCATCCTGCGATTCCTGTCGGTGTCGGATAAAGTGTGAGGAATCACGGACGGCTTTTTCGGTCTCAGTTCCATATTGTGTAGCTGGCGAACTGCGGTCGACTGCGAACTCTCTGTAAGCTGGGCGAGACCTCTGCTGTGAAGGTGCGGGATTTTCTCCAACTCATCCGCCACCAACGTGGGGTCGTGAATTAGTGGCCTTCCACATCTCGGCTTGTCCTCCAGAGAGCAGCTGCCGGAGCGAAACTTTTGATACCAGTTGTACACAGTACTGGCAGCAATTCGATACCTTCCTTCGTTGGCCCTTATTTCCTTAACAGTTTGAACAGCTGTGGAACCTCTTTCGAAGTAGTGAAGAATCAGTACGCGAGCGTGCTCTATTTCCGACATTTAACTGAGCCACGAATGGCGTTTTGAGGGCTGGCAGGTATTGATTAACGAGGTTTGATCTACCTAGCAAACAACCGCGCACGAGTGGCATTTGATCTATTCGCGCGCGAATTAATATGAGTTTTTGAAAAATTCCAAAAACTCATGATTCACCCTAATATAATATGATATCGTCCATCACTGGATGAGGGATAGCCGCGACGCTGCTTGGCGGGAAAATTGCGCGATCAAAAGCCACTCTCCCTTCGTTTTCCCGCGCGCAATTTTTCCCGCCAAGCAGCGTCGCGGCGATCCCTCATTCAGTGATGGACGATAAGTTGTTCCCATCAACACCGACACTACACTGCTGTATGACTGTCGCGCTCTGACCTGCAATCAACAGTGTTTTTTTTTCGATGGAGAAGCAACTAACAACCAACATTCAGTATGAAGATGATTTCTGAATGTTTTCAATTGCTGTTTTACAAATTTGTTGAGGTTTTCAGTAGAAGGTCACTGCTTATGACTGCAGGCCAATGCGCACTAACGGTCGAAGTTGACGGCAACAACTGAGAGTGGTACGAACCAGACCCATCGGTACAATGCTCTGATCCGTTCCCGTCTTTACGAAGCCTTTTTCCTTTCTTCCTACTATATTCTGTTTGTTTAATGTGGAAAATTCAAAAAGCAAGTTCGTCGTGACAGTGCCTGTAATAAACGTTCCGTATGGTTACTCACCTTGAACTGTAAACGCAGGCGACCGCCACTACCAATCTTGTTTCGTTGGTTTCTCTGACGCAAAAGTCGATTGAGCACCCGAATTCCAGAGTTTTATGATAAATGATCTGAAGTTAATGAATTTCCGAGGCAACATTTCAGGGTGGTCAGTCAATAATCGCTATAAACATGCTGTCAGCCATCACCTCCTGTTCAGAAAAGCTTTTTCGTTCTGAACTGCACTGGTTCAGGTACATGTTGGAAGAGTTACCCTGCACACTGTATTCCTTCATAAGTCAGGCACAGATAATGAAGATACTGGGGGTAGTTGCTGTTCTTCCAGAAATTGTCCAGAAATTTTCAGATATACATTTCTGTGACCTATGGTATAATTAGCGGCACGAGCAATAGGGACGTCATTTGACCCGGTGTGGCACGACGAGTGTCGAGGAAACGACGTCGACCTTCACAGGAAGATTTTAGCCACGCTTGAACCAGCGACTTGTTAGGCTTATAGTATCGCTCCAGCCGCGAAGCGGCTGGAGAGGTTTGGTTTTGCCAGGGACTTGTGATCACTTAGAATTCTGTAAAGTAGTTAATAAAACCTATTAAACAAATTCTCCAGAGATTTGCATCGGATTATAGGTGAGAGGGTCCAGGAGGCACATGCTGACAAAATTTGAGCCAAATCGGTTCAAAACTAACAAAGTTAGATCGGCGAGTCCTTATCAAAAATTCTTGTTGTGCGTGTAACTCGTTGCTGCTTCCTGCTTCGCGCTTCCTGCTTCGTGCTTCGCTCCTCGTGCGTTGCGCACCCTTAGTAGTGGCTACTGGCAATGGTCGCAGGCGATCAGTTGGGCAGGCAGGTAAGTTGGTATGTGGATAGATAAGCGGGCTGGTGAGTAGGTAGACAATGAGCACTTACTGTTTAACATTAACTACTTCACCTACTACTGCTTATCATATCAAGTGATGTTATCAGTTGCTAGATGAAATCGCTAAAACACGTCGTACTGTACTTTTCGTAGGGAAGGGACAGGGGAAGTGACTAACAAGTTTGTTACCTTCTGCTTGACATTAACTACTTCACTTATTACAGCTTATCATATCAAGTGATGTTATCAGTTGGTAGATCAAATCGCTAAAACACGTCGTAGGCTGTACTTTTCCATGGGAAGGAACAAGGAAAGTGACTATCAAGTTTGTTACTTACTGTTTACATTAACTACTTCACCTACTACTGCTTATCATATCAAGTGATATGATCAGTTGGCAGATGAAATCGCTAAAACACGTACTTTTTCGTAGGGAAGGGACAGGGGAAGTGACTAACAAGTTTGTTACTTACTGCTTGACATTAACTACTTCACTTATTACTGCTTATCATATCAAGTGATGTTATCAGTTGGTAGATCAAATCGCTAAAACACGTCGTAGGCTGTACTTTTCGATGGGAAGGGACAAGGAAAGTGACTATCAAGTTTGTTACTTACTGTTTAACATTAACTACTTCACCTACTACTGCTTATCATATCAAGTGATATTATCAGTTGGCAGATGAAATCGCTAAAACACGTACTTTTTCGTAGGGAAGGGACAGGGGAAGTGACTAACAAGTTTGTTACTTACTGTTTAACATTAACTACTTCACTTATTACTGCTTATCATATCAAGTGATGTTATCAGTTGGTAGATCAAATCGCTAAAACACGTCGTAGGCTGTACTTTTCGATGGGAAGGGACAAGGAAAGTGACTATCAAGTTTGTTACTTACTGTTTAACATTAACTACTTCACCTACTACTGCTTATCATATCAAGTGATATTATCAGTTGGCAGATGAAATCGCTAAAACACGTACTGTACTTTTCGTAGGGAAGGGAAAAGGGAAGTGACTAACAAGTTTGTTACTTACTGTTTAACATTAACTACTTCACTTATTACTGCTTATCATATCAAGTGATGTTATCAGTTGGTAGATCAAATCGCTAAAACACGTCGTAGGCTGTACTTTTCGATGGGAAGGGACAAGGAAAGTGACTATCAAGTTTGTTACTTACTGTTTAACATTAACTACTTCACCTACTACTGGTTATCATATCAAGTGATATTATCAGTTGGCAGATGAAATCGCTAAAACACGTACTTTTTCGTAGGGAAGGGACAGGGAAGTGACTAACAAGTTTGTTACTTACTGCTTGACATTAACTACTTCACTTATTACTGCTTATCATATCAAGTGATGTTATCAGTTGGTAGATCAAATCGCTAAAACACGTCGTAGGCTGTACTTTTCGATGGGAAGGGACAAGGAAAGTGACTATCAAGTTTGTTACTTACTGTTTAACATTAACTACTTCACCTACTACTGCTTATCATATCAAGTGATATTATCAGTTGGCAGATGAAATCGCTAAAACACGTACTTTTTCGTAGGGAAGGGACAGGGGAAGTGACTAACAAGTTTGTTACTTACTGCTTGACATTAACTACTTCACTTATTACTGCTTATCATATCAAGTGATGTTATCAGTTGGTAGATCAAATCGCTAAAACACGTCGTAGGCTGTACTTTTCGATGGGAAGGGACAAGGAAAGTGACTATCAAGTTTGTTACTTACTGTTTAACAAACATTAACTACTTCACCTACTACTGCTTATCATATCAAGTGATATTATCAGTTGGCAGATGAAATCGCTAAAACACGTACTTTTTCGTAGGGAAGGGACAGGGGAAGTGACTAACAAGTTTGTTACTTACTGTTTAACATTAACTACTTCACTTATTACTGCTTATCATATCAAGTGATGTTATCAGTTGGTAGATCAAATCGCTAAAATACGTCGTAGGCTGTACTTTTCGTAGGGAAGGGACAAGGAAAGTGACTATCAAGTTTGTTACTTACTGTTTAACATTAACTACTTCACTTATTACTGCTTATCATATCAAGTGATATTATCGGTTGGCAGATGAAATCGCTAAACCACGTCGTAGGCTGTACTTTTCGATGGGAAGGGACAAGGAAAGTGACTATCAAGTTTGTTACTTACTGTTTAACATTAACTACTTCACCTACTACTGCTTATCATATCAAGTGATATTATCAGTTGGCAGATGAAATCGCTAAAACACGTCGTAGGCTGTACTTTTTCGTAGGGAAGGGACAAGGAAAGTGACTAACAAGTTTATTACTTACTGTTTAATATTAACTACTTCACTTACTACTGCTTATCATATCAAGTGATATTATCAGTTGGCAGATGAAATCGCTAAAACACGTACTTTTTCGTAGGGAAGGGACAGGGGAAGTGACTAACAAGTTTGTTACTTACTGTTTAACATTAACTACTTCACTTATTACTGCTTATCATATCAAGTGATGTTATCAGTTGGTAGATCAAATCGCTAAAACACGTCGTAGGCTGTACTTTTCGATGGGAAGGGACAAGGAAAGTGACTATCAAGTTTGTTACTTACTGTTTAACAAACATTAACTACTTCACCTACTACTGCTTAACATATAAAGTGATATTATCAGTTGGCAGATGAAATCGCTAAAACACGTACTTTTTCGTAGGGAAGGGACAGGGGAAGTGACTAACAAGTTTGTTACTTACTGCTTGACATTAACTACTTCACTTATTACTGCTTATCATATCAAGTGATGTTATCAGTTGGTAGATCAAATCGCTAAAACACGTCGTAGGCTGTACTTTTCGATGGGAAGGGACAAGGAAAGTGACTATCAAGTTTGTTACTTACTGTTTAACAAACATTAACTACTTCACCTACTACTGCTTATCATATCAAGTGATATTATCAGTTGGCAGATGAAATCGCTAAAACACGTACTTTTTCGTAGGGAAGGGACAGGGGAAGTGACTAACAAGTTTGTTACTTACTGTTTAACATTAACTACTTCACTTATTACTGCTTATCATATCAAGTGATGTTATCAGTTGGTAGATCAAATCGCTAAAACACGTCGTAGGCTGTACTTTTCGATGGGAAGGGACAAGGAAAGTGACTATCAAGTTTGTTACTTACTGTTTAACATTAACTACTTCACCTACTACTGCTTATCATATCAAGTGATATTATCAGTTGGCAGATGAAATCGCTAAAACACGTACTTTTTCGTAGGGAAGGGACAGGGGAAGTGACTAACAAGTTTGTTACTTACTGCTTGACATTAACTACTTCACTTATTACTGCTTATCATATCAAGTGATGTTATCAGTTGGTAGATCAAATCGCTAAAACACGTCGTAGGCTGTACTTTTCGATGGGAAGGGACAAGGAAAGTGACTATCAAGTTTGTTACTTACTGTTTAACATTAACTACTTCACCTACTACTGCTTATCATATCAAGTGATATTATCAGTTGGCAGATGAAATCGCTAAAACACGTACTTTTTCGTAGGGAAGGGACAGGGAAGTGACTAACAAGTTTGTTACTTACTGTTTAACATTAACTACTTCACTTATTACTGCTTATCATATCAAGTGATGTTATCAGTTGGTAGATCAAATCGCTAAAACACGTCGTAGGCTGTACTTTTCGATGGGAAGGGACAAGGAAAGTGACTATCAAGTTTGTTACTTACTGTTTAACATTAACTACTTCACCTACTACTGCTTATCATATCAAGTGATATTATCAGTTGGCAGATGAAATCGCTAAAACACGTACTTTTTCGTAGGGAAGGGACAGGGGAAGTGACTAACAAGTTTGTTACTTACTGCTTGACATTAACTACTTCACTTATTACTGCTTATCATATCAAGTGATGTTATCAGTTGGTAGATCAAATCGCTAAAACACGTCGTAGGCTGTACTTTTCGATGGGAAGGGACAAGGAAAGTGACTATCAAGTTTGTTACTTACTGTTTAACATTAACTACTTCACCTACTACTGCTTATCATATCAAGTGATATTATCAGTTGGCAGATGAAATCGCTAAAACACGTACTTTTTCGTAGGGAAGGGACAGGGGAAGTGACTAACAAGTTTGTTACTTACTGCTTGACATTAACTACTTCACTTATTACTGCTTATCATATCAAGTGATGTTATCAGTTGGTAGATCAAATCGCTAAAACACGTCGTAGGCTGTACTTTTCGATGGGAAGGGACAAGGAAAGTGACTATCAAGTTTGTTACTTACTGTTTAACATTAACTACTTCACTTATTACTGCTTATCATATCAAGTGATGTTATCAGTTGGTAGATCAAATCGCTAAAACACGTCGTAGGCTGTACTTTTCGATGGGAAGGGACAAGGAAAGTGACTATCAAGTTTGTTACTTACTGTTTAACATTAACTACTTCACCTACTACTGCTTATCATATCAAGTGATATTATCAGTTGGCAGATGAAATCGCTAAAACACGTACTTTTTCGTAGGGAAGGGACAGGGGAAGTGACTAACAAGTTTGTTACTTACTGCTTGACATTAACTACTTCACTTATTACTGCTTATCATATCAAGTGATGTTATCAGTTGGTAGATCAAATCGCTAAAACACGTCGTAGGCTGTACTTTTTGATGGGAAGGGACAAGGAAAGTGACTATCAAGTTTGTTACTTACTGTTTAACAAACATTAACTACTTCACCTACTACTGCTTATCATATCAAGTGATATTATCAGTTGGCAGATGAAATCGCTAAAACACGTACTTTTTCGTAGGGAAGGGACAGGAAGTGACTAACAAGTTTGTTACTTACTGCTTGACATTAACTACTTCACTTATTACTGCTTATCATATCAAGTGATGTTATCAGTTGGTAGATCAAATCGCTAAAATACGTCGTAGGCTGTACTTTTCGATGGGAAGGGACAAGGAAAGTGACTATCAAGTTTGTTACTTACTGTTTAACAAACATTAACTACTTCACCTACTACTGCTTATCATATCAAGTGATATTATCAGTTGGCAGATGAAATCGCTAAAACACGTACTTTTTCGTAGGGAAGGGACAGGGGAAGTGACTAACAAGTTTGTTACTTACTGCTTGACATTAACTACTTCACCTATTACTGCTTATCATATCAAGTGATGTTATCAGTTGGTAGATCAAATCGCTAAAACACGTCGTAGGCTGTACTTTTCGATGGGAAGGGACAAGGAAAGTGACTATCAAGTTTGTTACTTACTGTTTAACATTAACTACTTCACCTACTACTGCTTATCATATCAAGTGATATTATCAGTTGGCAGATGAAATCGCTAAAACACGTACTTTTTCGTAGGGAAGGGACAGGGGAAGTGACTAACAAGTTTGTTACTTACTGCTTGACATTAACTACTTCACTTATTACTGCTTATCATATCAAGTGATGTTATCAGTTGGTAGATCAAATCGCTAAAACACGTCGTAGGCTGTACTTTTCGATGGGAAGGGACAAGGAAAGTGACTATCAAGTTTGTTACTTACTGTTTAACATTAACTACTTCACCTACTACTGCTTATCATATCAAGTGATATTATCAGTTGGCAGATGAAATCGCTAAAACACGTACTTTTTCGTAGGGAAGGGACAGGGGAAGTGACTAACAAGTTTGTTACTTACTGCTTGACATTAACTACTTCACTTATTACTGCTTATCATATCAAGTGATGTTATCAGTTGGTAGATCAAATCGCTAAAACACGTCGTAGGCTGTACTTTTCGATGGGAAGGGACAAGGAAAGTGACTATCAAGTTTGTTACTTACTGTTTAACATTAACTACTTCACCTACTACTGCTTATCATATCAAGTGATATTATCAGTTGGCAGATGAAATCGCTAAAACACGTACTTTTTCGTAGGGAAGGGACAGGGAAGTGACTAACAAGTTTGTTACTTACTGCTTGACATTAACTACTTCACTTATTACTGCTTATCATATCAAGTGATGTTATCAGTTGGTAGATCAAATCGCTAAAACACGTCGTAGGCTGTACTTTTCGATGGGAAGGGACAAGGAAAGTGACTATCAAGTTTGTTACTTACTGTTTAACAAACATTAACTACTTCACCTACTACTGCTTATCATATCAAGTGATATTATCAGTTGGCAGATGAAATCGCTAAAACACGTACTTTTTCGTAGGGAAGGGACAGGGTAAGTGACTAACAAGTTTGTTACTTACTGCTTGACATTAACTACTTCACTTATTACTGCTTATCATATCAAGTGATGTTATCAGTTGGTAGATCAAATCGCTAAAACACGTCGTAGGCTGTACTTTTCGATGGGAAGGGACAAGGAAAGTGACTATCAAGTTTGTTACTTACTGTTTAACATTAACTACTTCACCTACTACTGCTTATCATATCAAGTGATATTATCAGTTGGCAGATGAAATCGCTAAAACACGTACTTTTTCGTAGGGAAGAGACAGGGGAAGTGACTAACAAGTTTGTTACTTGCTGCTTGACATTAACTACTTCACTTATTACTGCTTATCACATCAAGTGATGTTATCAGTTGGTAGATCAAATCGCTAAAACACGTCGAAGGCTGTACTTTTCGATGGGAAGGGACAAGGAAAGTGACTATCAAGTTTGTTACTTACTGTTTAACATTAACTACTTCACCTACTACTGCTTATCATATCAAGTGATATTATCAGTTGGCACATGAAACCGCTAAACACCTACTTTTTCGTAGGGAAGGGACAGGGAAGTGACTAACAAGTTTGTTACTTACTGTTTGACATTAACTACTTCACTTATTACTGCTTATCATATCAAGTGATGTTATCAGTTGGTAGATCAAATCGCTAAAACACGTCGTAGGCTGTACTTTTCGATGGGAAGGGACAAGGAAAGTGACTATCAAGTTTGTTACTTACTGTTTAACATTAACTACTTCACCTACTACTGCTTATCATATCAAGTGATATTATCAGTTGGCAGATGAAATCGCTAAAACACGTACTTTTTCGTAGGGAAGGGACAGGGGAAGTGACTAACAAGTTTGTTACTTACTGCTTGACATTAACTACTTCACTTATTACTGCTTATCATATCAAGTGATGTTATCAGTTGGTAGATCAAATCGCTAAAACACGTCGTAGGCTGTACTTTTCGATGGGAAGGGACAAGGAAAGTGACTATCAAGTTTGTTACTTACTGTTTAACAAACATTAACTACTTCACCTACTACTGCTTATCATATCAAGTGATATTATCAGTTGGCAGATGAAATCGCTAAAACACGTACTTTTTCGTAGGGAAGGGACAGAGGAAGTGACTAACAAGTTTGTTACTTACTGCTTGACATTAACTACTTCACTTATTACTGCTTATCATATCAAGTGATGTTATCAGTTGGTAGATCAAATCGCTAAAATACGTCGTAGGCTGTACTTTTCGATGGGAAGGGACAAGGAAAGTGACTATCAAGTTTGTTACTTACTGTTTAACATTAACTACTTCACCTACTACTGCTTATCATATCAAGTGATATTATCAGTTGGCAGATGAAATCGCTAAAACACGTACTTTTTCGTAGGGAAGGGACAGGTGAAGTGACTAACAAGTTTGTTACTTACTGCTTAACACTAACTACTTCACTTAGTACTGCTTATCATATCAAGTGATGTTATCAGTTGGTAGATCAAATCGCTAAAACACGTCGTAGGCTGTACTTTTCGATGGGAAGGGACAAGGAAAGTGACTATCAAGTTTGTTACTTACTGTTTAACATTAACTACTTCACCTACTACTGCTTATCATATCAAGTGATATTATCAGTTGGCAGATGAAATCGCTAAAACACGTACTTTTTCGTAGGGAAGGGACAGGGGAAGTGACTAACAAGTTTGTTACTTACTGCTTGACATTAACTACTTTACTTATTACTGCTTATCATATCAAATGATGTTATCAGTTGGTAGATCAAATCGCTAAAACACGTCGTAGGCTGTACTTTTCGATGGGAAGGGACAAGGAAAGTGACTATCAAGTTTGTTACTTACTGTTTAACATTAACTACTTCACCTACTACTGCTTATCATATCAAGTGATATTATCAGTTGGCAGATGAAATCGCTAAAACACGTACTTTTTCGTAGGGAAGGGACAGGGGAAGTGACTAACAAGTTTGTTACTTACTGCTTGACATTAACTACTTCACTTATTACTGCTTATCATATCAAGTGATGTTATCAGTTGGTAGATCAAATCGCTAAAACACGTCGTAGGCTGTACTTTTCGATGGGAAGGGACAAGGAAAGTGACTATCAAGTTTGTTACTTACTGTTTAACAAACATTAACTACTTCACCTACTACTGCTTATCATATCAAGTGATATTATCAGTTGGCAGATGAAATCGCTAAAACACGTACTTTTTCGTAGGGAAGGGACAGGGGAAGTGACTAACAAGTTTGTTACTTACTGCTTGACATTAACTACTTTACTTATTACTGCTTATCATATCAAATGATGTTATCAGTTGGTAGATCAAATCGCTAAAACACGTCGTAGGCTGTACTTTTCGATGGGAAGGGACAAGGAAAGTGACTATCAAGTTTGTTACTTACTGTTTAACATTAACTACTTCACCTACTACTGCTTATCATATCAAGTGATATTATCAGTTGGCAGATGAAATCGCTAAAACACGTACTTTTTCGTAGGGAAGGGACAGGGGAAGTGACTAACAAGTTTGTTACTTACTGCTTGACATTAACTACTTCACTTATTACTGCTTATCATATCAAGTGATGTTATCAGTTGGTAGATCAAATCGCTAAAATACGTCGTAGGCTGTACTTTTCGATGGGAAGGGACAAGGAAAGTGACTATCAAGTTTGTTACTTACTGTTTAACAAACATTAACTACTTCACCTACTACTGCTTATCATATCAAGTGATATTATCAGTTGGCAGATGAAATCGCTAAAACACGTACTTTTTCGTAGGGAAGGGACAGGGGAAGTGACTAACAAGTTTGTTACTTACTGCTTGACATTAACTACTTTACTTATTACTGCTTATCATATCAAGTGATGTTATCAGTTGGTAGATCAAATCGCTAAAACACGTCGTAGGCTGTACTTTTCGATGGGAAGGGACAAGGAAAGTGACTATCAAGTTTGTTACTTACTGTTTAACATTAACTACTTCACCTACTACTGCTTATCATATCAAGTGATATTATCAGTTGGCAGATGAAATCGCTAAAACACGTACTTTTTCGTAGGTAAGGGACAAGGGAAGTGACTAACAAGTTTGTTACTTACTGCTTGACATTAACTACTTCACTTATTACTGCTCATCATATCAAGTGATGTTATCAGTTGGTAGATCAAATCGCTAAAACACGTCGTAGGCTGTACTTTTCGATGGGAAGGGACAAGGAAAGTGACTAACAAGTTTGTTACTTACTGTTTAACATTAACTACTTCACTTATTACTGCTTATCATATCAAGTGATGTTATCAGTTGGTAGATCAAATCGCTAAAACACGTCGTAGGCTGTACTTTTCGATGGGAAGGGACAAGGAAAGTGACTATCAAGTTTGTTACTTACTGTTTAACAAACATTAACTACTTCACCTACTACTGCTTATCATATCAAGTGATATTATCAGTTGGCAGATGAAATCGCTAAAACACGTACTTTTTCGTAGGGAAGGGACAGGGGAAGTGACTAACAAGTTTGTTACCTACTGTTTGACATTAACTACTTCACTTATTACTGCTTATCATATCAAGTGATGTTATCAGTTGGTAGATCAAATCGCTAAAACACGTCGTAGGCTGTACTTTTCGATGGGAAGGGACAAGGAAAGTGACTATCAAGTTTGTTACTTACTGTTTAACATTAACTACTTCACCTACTACTGCTTATCATATCAAGTGATATTATCAGTTGGCAGATGAAATCGCTAAAACACGTACTTTTTCGTAGGGGAGGGACAAGGAACGTGACTATCAAGTTTGTTACTTACTGTTTAACATTAACTACTTCACCTATTACTGCTTATCATATCAAGTGATGTTATCAGTTGGTAGATCAAATCGCTAAAACACGTCGTAGGCTGTACTTTTCGATGGGAAGGGACAAGGAAAGTGACTATCAAGTTTGTTACTTACTGTTTAACATTAACTACTTCACCTACTACTGCTTATCATATCAAGTGATATTATCAGTTGGCAGATGAAATCGCTAAAACACGTACTTTTTCGTAGGGAAGGGACAGGGAAGTGACTAACAAGTTTGTTACTTACTGCTTGACATTAACTACTTCACTTATTACTGCTTATCATATCAAGTGATGTTATCAGTTGGTAGATCAAATCGCTAAAACACGTCGTAGGCTGTACTTTTCGATGGGAAGGGACAAGGAAAGTGACTATCAAGTTTGTTACTTACTGTTTAACATTAACTACTTCACCTACTACTGCTTATCATATCAAGTGATATTATCAGTTGGCAGATGAAATCGCTAAAACACGTACTTTTTCGTAGGGAAGGGACAGGGAAGTGACTAACAAGTTTGTTACTTACTGCTTGACATTAACTACTTCACTTATTACTGCTTATCATATCAAGTGATGTTATCAGTTGGTAGATCAAATCGCTAAAACACGTCGTAGGCTGTACTTTTCGATGGGAAGGGACAAGGAAAGTGACTATCAAGTTTGTTACTTACTGTTTAACATTAACTACTTCACCTACTACTGCTTATCATATCAAGTGATATTATCAGTTGGCAGATGAAATCGCTAAAACACGTACTTTTTCGTAGGGAAGGGACAGGGGAAGTGACTAACAAGTTTGTTACTTACTGCTTGACATTAACTACTTCACTTATTACTGCTTATCATATCAAGTGATGTTATCAGTTGGTAGATCAAATCGCTAAAACACGTCGTAGGCTGTACTTTTCGATGGGAAGGGACAAGGAAAGTGACTATCAAGTTTGTTACTTACTGTTTAACATTAACTACTTCACCTACTACTGCTTATCATATCAAGTGATATTATCAGTTGGCAGATGAAATCGCTAAAACACGTACTTTTTCGTAGGGAAGGGACAGGGGAAGTGACTAACAAGTTTGTTACTTACTGTTTAATATTAACTACTTCACTTATTACTGCTTATCATATCAAGTGATGTTATCAGTTGGTAGATCAAATCGCTAAAACACGTCGTAGGCTGTACTTTTCGATGGGAAGGGACAAGGAAAGTGACTATCAAGTTTGTTACTTACTGTTTAACATTAACTACTTCACCTACTACTGCTTATCATATCAAGTGATATTATCAGTTGGCAGATGAAATCGCTAAAACACGTACTTTTTCGTAGGGAAGGGACAGGTGAAGTGACTAACAAGTTTGTTACTTACTGCTTAACACTAACTACTTCACTTAGTACTGCTTATCATATCAAGTGATGTTATCAGTTGGTAGATCAAATCGCTAAAACACGTCGTAGGCTGTACTTTTCGATGGGAAGGGACAAGGAAAGTGACTATCAAGTTTGTTACTTACTGTTTAACATTAACTACTTCACCTACTACTGCTTATCATATCAAGTGATATTATCAGTTGGCAGATGAAATCGCTAAAACACGTACTTTTTCGTAGGGAAGGGACAGGGGAAGTGACTAACAAGTTTGTTACTTACTGCTTGACATTAACTACTTCACTTATTACTGCTTATCATATCAAGTGATGTTATCAGTTGGTAGATCAAATCGCTAAAACACGTCGTAGGCTGTACTTTTCGATGGGAAGGGACAAGGAAAGTGACTATCAAGTTTGTTACTTACTGTTTAACATTAACTACTTCACCTACTACTGCTTATCATATCAAGTGATATTATCAGTTGGCAGATGAAATCGCTAAAACACGTACTTTTTCGTAGGGAAGGGACAGGGAAGTGACTAACAAGTTTGTTACTTACTGCTTGACATTAACTACTTCACTTATTACTGCTTATCATATCAAGTGATGTTATCAGTTGGTAGATCAAATCGCTAAAACACGTCGTAGGCTGTACTTTTCGATGGGAAGGGACAAGGAAAGTGACTATCAAGTTTGTTACTTACTGTTTAACATTAACTACTTCACCTACTACTGCTTATCATATCAAGTGATATTATCAGTTGGCAGATGAAATCGCTAAAACACGTACTTTTTCTTAGGGAAGGGACAGGGAAGTGACTAACAAGTTTGTTACTTACTGCTTGACATTAACTACTTCACTTATTGCTGCTTATCATATCAAGTGATGTTATCAGTTGGTAGATCAAATCGCTAAAACACGTCGTAGGCTGTACTTTTCGATGGGAAGGGACAAGGAAAGTGACTATCAAGTTTGTTACTTACTGTTTAACATTAACTACTTCACCTACTACTGCTTATCATATCAAGTGATATTATCAGTTGGCAGATGAAATCGCTAAAACACGTACTTTTTCGTAGGGAAGGGACAGGGAAGTGACTAACAAGTTTGTTACTTACTGCTTGACATTAACTACTTCACTTATTACTGCTTATCATATCAAGTGATGTTATCAGTTGGTAGATCAAATCGCTAAAACACGTCGTAGGCTGTACTTTTCGATGGGAAGGGACAAGGAAAGTGACTATCAAGTTTGTTACTTACTGTTTAACATTAACTACTTCACCTACTACTGCTTATCATATCAAGTGATATTATCAGTTGGCAGATGAAATCGCTAAAACACGTACTTTTTCGTAGGGAAGGGACAGGGGAAGTGACTAACAAGTTTGTTACTTACTGCTTGACATTAACTACTTCACTTATTACTGCTTATCATATCAAGTGATGTTATCAGTTGGTAGATCAAATCGCTAAAACACGTCGTAGGCTGTACTTTTCGATGGGAAGGGACAAGGAAAGTGACTATCAAGTTTGTTACTTACTGTTTAACAAACATTAACTACTTCACCTACTACTGCTTATCATATCAAGTGATATTATCAGTTGGCAGATGAAATCGCTAAAACACGTACTTTTTCGTAGGGAAGGGACAGGGAAGTGACTAACAAGTTTGTTACTTACTGCTTGACATTAACTACTTCACTTATTACTGCTTATCATATCAAGTGATGTTATCAGTTGGTAGATCAAATCGCTAAAACACGTCGTAGGCTGTACTTTTCGATGGGAAGGGACAAGGAAAGTGACTATCAAGTTTGTTACTTACTGTTTAACATTAACTACTTCACCTACTACTGCTTATCATATCAAGTGATATTATCAGTTGGCAGATGAAATCGCTAAAACACGTACTTTTTCGTAGGGAAGGGAAAGGGAAGTGACTAACAAGTTTGTTACTTACTGCTTGACATTAACTACTTCACTTATTACTGCTTATCATATCAAGTGATGTTATCAGTTGGTAGATCAAATCGCTAAAACACGTCGTAGGCTGTACTTTTCGATGGGAAGGGACAAGGAAAGTGACTATCAAGTTTGTTACTTACTGTTTAACATTAACTACTTCACCTACTACTGCTTATCATATCAAGTGATATTATCAGTTGGCAGATGAAATCGCTAAAACACGTACTTTTTCGTAGGGAAGGGACAGGGGAAGTGACTAACAAGTTTGTTACTTACTGCTTGACATTAACTACTTCACTTATTACTGCTTATCATATCAAGTGATGTTATCAGTTGGTAGATCAAATCGCTAAAACACGTCGTAGGCTGTACTTTTCGATGGGAAGGGACAAGGAAAGTGACTATCAAGTTTGTTACTTACTGTTTAACATTAACTACTTCACCTACTACTGCTTATCATATCAAGTGATATTATCAGTTGGCAGATGAAATCGCTAAAACACGTACTTTTTCGTAGGGAAGGGACAGGGGAAGTGACTAACAAGTTTGTTACTTACTGCTTGACATTAACTACTTCACTTATTACTGCTTATCATATCAAGTGATGTTATCAGTTGGTAGATCAAATCGCTAAAACACGTCGTAGGCTGTACTTTTCGATGGGAAGGGACAAGGAAAGTGACTATCAAGTTTGTTACTTACTGTTTAACATTAACTACTTCACCTACTACTGCTTATCATATCAAGTGATATTATCAGTTGGCAGATGAAATCGCTAAAACATTTTCGTAGGGAAGGGACAGGGAAGTGACTAACAAGTTTGTTACTTACTGCTTGACATTAACTACTTCACTTATTACTGCTTATCATATCAAGTGATGTTATCAGTTGGTAGATCAAATCGCTAAAACACGTCGTAGGCTGTACTTTTCGATGGGAAGGGACAAGGAAAGTGACTATCAAGTTTGTTACTTACTGTTTAACATTAACTACTTCACCTACTACTGCTTATCATATCAAGTGATATTATCAGTTGGCAGATGAAATCGCTAAAACACGTACTTTTTCGTAGGGAAGGGACAGGTGAAGTGACTAACAAGTTTGTTACTTACTGTTTGACATTAACTACTTCACTTATTACTGCTTATCATATCAAGTGATGTTATCAGTTGGTAGATCAAATCGCTAAAACACGTCGTAGGCTGTACTTTTCGATGGGAAGGGACAAGGAAAGTGACTATCAAGTTTGTTACTTACTGTTTAACATTAACTACTTCACCTACTACTGCTTATCATATCAAGTGATATTATCAGTTGGCAGATGAAATCGCTAAAACACGTACTTTTTCGTAGGGAAGGGACAGGGGAAGTGACTAACAAGTTTGTTACTTACTGCTTGACATTAACTACTTCACTTATTACTGCTTATCATATCAAGTGATGTTATCAGTTGGTAGATCAAATCGCTAAAAAACGTCGTAGGCTGTACTTTTCGATGGGAAGGGACAAGGAAAGTGACTATCAAGTTTGTTACTTACTGTTTAACATTAACTACTTCACCTACTACTGCTTATCATATCAAGTGATATTATCAGTTGGCAGATGAAATCGCTAAAACACGTACTTTTTCGTAGGGAAGGGACAGGCAAGTGACTAACAAGTTTGTTACTTACTGCTTGACATTAACTACTTCACTTATTACTGCTTATCATATCAAGTGATGTTATCAGTTGGTAGATCAAATCGCTAAAACACGTCGTAGGCTGTACTTTTCGATGGGAAGGGACAAGGAAAGTGACTATCAAGTTTGTTACTTACTGTTTAACATTAACTACTTCACCTACTACTGCTTATCATATCAAGTGATATTATCAGTTGGCAGATGAAATCGCTAAAACACGTACTTTTTCGTAGGGAAGGGACAGGGGAAGTGACTAACAAGTTTGTTACTTACTGCTTGACATTAACTACTTCACTTATTACTGCTTATCATATCAAGTGATGTTATCAGTTGGTAGATCAAATCGCTAAAACACGTCGTAGGCTGTACTTTTCGATGGGAAGGGACAAGGAAAGTGACTATCAAGTTTGTTACTTACTGTTTAACATTAACTACTTCACCTACTACTGCTTATCATATCAAGTGATATTATCAGTTGGCAGATGAAATCGCTAAAACACGTACTTTTTCGTAGGGAAGGGACAGGGAAGTGACTAACAAGTTTGTTACTTACTGCTTGACATTAACTACTTCACTTATTACTGCTTATCATATCAAGTGATGTTATCAGTTGGTAGATCAAATCGCTAAAACACGTCGTAGGCTGTACTTTTCGATGGGAAGGGACAAGGAAAGTGACTATCAAGTTTGTTACTTACTGTTTAACATTAACTACTTCACCTACTACTGCTTATCATATCAAGTGATATTATCAGTTGGCAGATGAAATCGCTAAAACACGTACTTTTTCGTAGGGAAGGGACAGGGAAGTGACTAACAAGTTTGTTACTTACTGCTTGACATTAACTACTTCACTTATTACTGCTTATCATATCAAGTGATGTTATCAGTTGGTAGATCAAATCGCTAAAACACGTCGTAGGCTGTACTTTTCGATGGGAAGGGACAAGGAAAGTGACTATCAAGTTTGTTACTTACTGTTTAACATTAACTACTTCACCTACTACTGCTTATCATATCAAGTGATATTATCAGTTGGCAGATGAAATCGCTAAAACACGTACTTTTTCGTAGGGAAGGGACAGGGGAAGTGACTAACAAGTTTGTTACTTACTGCTTGACATTAACTACTTCACTTATTACTGCTTATCATATCAAGTGATGTTATCAGTTGGTAGATCAAATCGCTAAAACACGTCGTAGGCTGTACTTTTCGATGGGAAGGGACAAGGAAAGTGACTATCAAGTTTGTTACTTACTGTTTAACAAACATTAACTACTTCACCTACTACTGCTTATCATATCAAGTGATATTATCAGTTGGCAGATGAAATCGCTAAAACACGTACTTTTTCGTAGGGAAGGGACAGGGGAAGTGACTAACAAGTTTGTTACTTACTGTTTAACATTAACTACTTCACTTATTACTGCTTATCATATCAAGTGATGTTATCAGTTGGTAGATCAAATCGCTAAAACACGTCGTAGGCTGTACTTTTCGATGGGAAGGGACAAGGAAAGTGACTATCAAGTTTGTTACTTACTGTTTAACAAACATTAACTACTTCACCTACTACTGCTTAACATATAAAGTGATATTATCAGTTGGCAGATGAAATCGCTAAAACACGTACTTTTTCGTAGGGGAGGGACAGGGGAAGTGACTAACAAGTTTGTTACTTACTGCTTGACATTAACTACTTTACTTATTACTGCTTATCATATCAAATGATGTTATCAGTTGGTAGATCAAATCGCTAAAACACGTCGTAGGCTGTACTTTTCGATGGGAAGGGACAAGGAAAGTGACTATCAAGTTTGTTACTTACTGTTTAACATTAACTACTTCACCTACTACTGCTTATCATATCAAGTGATATTATCAGTTGGCAGATGAAATCGCTAAAACACGTACTTTTTCGTAGGGAAGGGACAGGGGAAGTGACTAACAAGTTTGTTACTTACTGCTTGACATTAACTACTTCACTTATTACTGCTTATCATATCAAGTGATGTTATCAGTTGGTAGATCAAATCGCTAAAACACGTCGTAGGCTGTACTTTTCGATGGGAAGGGACAAGGAAAGTGACTATCAAGTTTGTTACTTACTGTTTAACAAACATTAACTACTTCACCTACTACTGCTTATCATATCAAGTGATATTATCAGTTGGCAGATGAAATCGCTAAAACACGTACTTTTTCGTAGGGAAGGGACAGGGGAAGTGACTAACAAGTTTGTTACTTACTGTTTAACATTAACTACTTCACTTATTACTGCTTATCATATCAAGTGATGTTATCAGTTGGTAGATCAAATCGCTAAAACACGTCGTAGGCTGTACTTTTCGATGGGAAGGGACAAGGAAAGTGACTAACAAGTTTGTTACTTACTGTTTAACATTAACTACTTCACTTATTACTGCTTATCATATCAAGTGATGTTATCAGTTGGTAGATCAAATCGCTAAAACACGTCGTAGGCTGTACTTTTCGATGGGAAGGGACAAGGAAAGTGACTATCAAGTTTGTTACTTACTGTTTAACATTAACTACTTCACCTACTACTGCTTATCATATCAAGTGATATTATCAGTTGGCAGATGAAATCGCTAAAACACGTACTTTTTCGTAGGGAAGGGAAAGGGAAGTGACGAACAAGTTTGTTACTTACTGTTTAACATTAAGTACTTCACCTACTACTGCTTATCATATCAAGTGATGTTATCAGTTGGTAGATCAAATCGCTAAAACACGTCGTAGGCTGTACTTTTCGATGGGAAGGGACAAGGAAAGTGACTATCAAGTTTGTTACTTACTGTTTAACATTAACTACTTCACCTACTACTGCTTATCATATAAAGTGATATTATCAGTTGGCAGATGAAATCGCTAAAACACGTACTTTTTCGTAGGGAAGGGACAGGGGAAGTGACTAACAAGTTAGTTACTTACTGCTTGACATTAACTACTTCACTTATTACTGCTTATCATATCAAGTGATGTTATCAGTTGGTAGATCAAATCGCTAAAACACGTCGTAGGCTGTACTTTTCGATGGGAAGGGACAAGGAAAGTGACTATCAAGTTTGTTACTTACTGTTTAACATTAACTACTTCACCTACTACTGCTTATCATATCAAGTGATATTATCAGTTGGCAGATGAAATCGCTAAAACACGTACTTTTTCGTAGGGAAGGGACAGGGGAAGTGACTAACAAGTTTGTTACTTACTGTTTAACATTAACTACTTCACTTATTACTGCTTATCATATCAAGTGATGTTATCAGTTGGTAGATCAAATCGCTAAAACACGTCGTAGGCTGTACTTTTCGATGGGAAGGGACAAGGAAAGTGACTATCAAGTTTGTTACTTACTGTTTAACATTAACTACTTCACCTACTACTGCTTATCATATCAAGTGATATTATCAGTTGGCAGATGAAATCGCTAAAACACGTACTTTTTCGTAGGGAAGGGACACGGGAGGTGACTAACAAGTTTGTTACTTACTGCTTGACATTAACTACTTCACCTATTACTGCTTATCATATCAAGTGATGTTATCAGTTGGTAGATCAAATCGCTAAAACACGTCGTAGGCTGTACTTTTCGATGGGAAGGGACAAGGAAAGTGACTATCAAGTTTGTTACTTACTGTTTAACATTAACTACTTCACCTACTACTGCTTATCATATCAAGTGATATTATCAGTTGGCAGATGAAATCGCTAAAACACGTACTTTTTCGTAGGGAAGGGACAGGGGAAGTGACTAACAAGTTTGTTACTTACTGCTTGACATTAACTACTTCACTTATTACTGCTTATCATATCGAGTGATGTTATCAGTTGGTAGATCAAATCGCTAAAACACGTCGTAGGCTGTACTTTTCGATGGGAAGGGACAAGGAAAGTGACTATCAAGTTTGTTACTTACTGTTTAACATTAACTACTTCACCTACTACTGCTTATCATATCAAGTGATATTATCAGTTGGCAGATGAAATCGCTAAAACACGTACTTTTTCGTAGGGAAGGGACAGGGAAGTGACTAACAAGTTTGTTACTTACTGCTTGACATTAACTACTTCACTTATTACTGCTTATCATATCAAGTGATGTTATCAGTTGGTAGATCAAATCGCTAAAACACGTCGTAGGCTGTACTTTTCGATGGGAAGGGACAAGGAAAGTGACTATCAAGTTTGTTACTTACTGTTTAACATTAACTACTTCACCTACTACTGCTTATCATATCAAGTGATATTATCAGTTGGCAGATGAAATCGC
Source organism: Aplectana chamaeleonis (assembly GCA_029168955.1). Taxonomy (NCBI): domain Eukaryota; kingdom Metazoa; phylum Nematoda; class Chromadorea; order Rhabditida; family Cosmocercidae; genus Aplectana; species Aplectana chamaeleonis. Next base: position 458,866 of record JAPDOI010000419.1, read on the forward strand.
TAAAACACGTACTTTTTCGTAGGGAAGGGACAGGGGAAGTGACTAACAAGTTTGTTACTTACTGTTTAACATTAACTACTTCACTTATTACTGCTTATCATATCAAGTGATGTTATCAGTTGGTAGATCAAATCGCTAAAACACGTCGTAGGCTGTACTTTTCGATGGGAAGGGACAAGGAAAGTGACTATCAAGTTTGTTACTTACTGTTTAACATTAACTACTTCACCTACTACTGCTTATCATATCAAGTGATATTATCAGTTGGCAGATGAAATCGCTAAAACACGTCGTAGGCTGTACTTTTCGATGGGAAGGGACAAGGAAAGTGACTATTAAGTTTTTTACCTACTGTTTAACATTAACTACTTCACTTATTACTGCTTATCATATCAAGTGATATTATCAGTTGGCAGATGAAATCGCTAAAACACGTACTTTTTCGTAGGGAAGGGACAGGGGAAGTGACTAACAAGTTTGTTACTTACTGCTTGACATTAACTACTTCACTTATTACTGCTTATCATATCAAGTGATGTTATCAGTTGGTAGATCAAATCGCTAAAACACGTCGTAGGCTGTACTTTTCGATGGGAAGGGACAAGGAAAGTGACTATCAAGTTTGTTACTTACTGTTTAACATTAACTACTTCACCTACTACTGCTTATCATATCAAGTGATATTATCAGTTGGCAGATGAAATCGCTAAAACACGTACTTTTTCGTAGGGAAGGGACAGGGGAAGTGACTAACAAGTTTGTTACTTACTGCTTGACATTAACTACTTCACTTATTACTGCTTATCATATCAAGTGATGTTATCAGTTGGTAGATCAAATCGCTAAAATACGTCGTAGGCTGTACTTTTCGATGGGAAGGGACAAGGAAAGTGACTATCAAGTTTGTTACTTACTGTTTAACAAACATTAACTACTTCACCTACTACTGCTTATCATATAAAGTGATATTATCAGTTGGCAGATGAAATCGCTAAAACACGTACTTTTTCGTAGGGAAGGGACAGGTGAAGTGACTAACAAGTTTGTTACTTACTGTTTAACATTACCTACTTCACCTATTACTGCTTATCATATCAAGTGATGTTATCAGTTGGTAGATCAAATCGCTAAAACACGTCGTAGGCTGTACTTTTCGATGGGAAGGGACAAGGAAAGTGACTATCAAGTTTGTTACTTACTGTTTAACATTAACTACTTCACCTACTACTGCTTATCATATCAAGTGATATTATCAGTTGGCAGATGAAATCGCTAAAACACGTACTTTTTCGTAGGGAAGGGACAGGGGAAGTGACTAACAAGTTTGTTACTTACTGCTTGACATTAACTACTTCACTTATTACTGCTTATCATATCAAGTGATGTTATCAGTTGGTAGATCAAATCGCTAAAACACGTCGTAGGCTGTACTTTTCGATGGGAAGGGACAAGGAAAGTGACTATCAAGTTTGTTACTTACTGTTTAACATTAACTACTTCACCTACTACTGCTTATCATATCAAGTGATATTATCAGTTGGCAGATGAAATCGCTAAAACACGTACTTTTTCGTAGGGAAGGGACAGGTGAAGTGACTAACAAGTTTGTTACTTACTGTTTGACATTAACTACTTCACTTATTACTGCTTATCATATCAAGTGATGTAATCAGTTGGTAGATCAAATCGCTAAAACACGTCGTAGGCTGTACTTTTCGATAGGAAGGGACAAGGAAAGTGACTATCAAGTTTGTTACTTACTGTTTAACATTAACTACTTCACCTACTACTGCTTATCATATCAAGTGATATTATCAGTTGGCAGATGAAATCGCTAAAACACGTACTTTTTCGTAGGGAAGGGACAGGGGAAGTGACTAACAAGTTTGTTACTTACTGCTTGACATTAACTACTTCACTTATTACTGCTTATCATATCAAGTGATGTTATCAGTTGGTAGATCAAATCGCTAAAACACGTCGTAGGCTGTACTTTTCGATGGGAAGGGACAAGGAAAGTGACTATCAAGTTTGTTACTTACTGTTTAACATTAACTACTTCACCTACTACTGCTTATCATATCAAGTGATATTATCAGTTGGCAGATGAAATCGCTAAAACACGTACTTTTTCGTAGGGAAGGGACAGGGGAAGTGACTAACAAGTTTGTTACTTACTGCTTGACATTAACTACTTCACTTATTACTGCTTATCATATCAAGTGATGTTATCAGTTGGTAGATCAAATCGCTAAAACACGTCGTAGGCTGTACTTTTCGATGGGAAGGGACAAGGAAAGTGACTATCAAGTTTGTTACTTACTGTTTAACATTAACTACTTCACCTACTACTGCTTATCATATCAAGTGATATTATCAGTTGGCAGATGAAATCGCTAAAACACGTACTTTTTCGTAGGGAAGGGACAGGGGAAGTGACTAACAAGTTTGTTACTTACTGTTTAACATTAACTACTTCACTTATTACTGCTTATCATATCAAGTGATGTTATCAGTTGGTAGATCAAATCGCTAAAATACGTCGTAGGCTGTACTTTTCGATGGGAAGGGACAAGGAAAGTGACTATCAAGTTTGTTACTTACTGTTTAACATTAACTACTTCACCTACTACTGCTTATCATATAAAGTGATATTATCAGTTGGCAGATGAAATCGCTAAAACACGTACTTTTTCGTAGGGAAGGGACAGGGGAAGTGACTAACAAGTTTGTTACTTACTGCTTGACATTAACTACTTCACCTATTACTGCTTATCATATCAAGTGATGTTATCAGTTGGTAGATCAAATCGCTAAAACACGTCGTAGGCTGTACTTTTCGATGGGAAGGGACAAGGAAAGTGACTATCAAGTTTGTTACTTACTGTTTAACATTAACTACTTCACCTACTACTGCTTATCATATCAAGTGATATTATCAGTTGGCAGATGAAATCGCTAAAACACGTACTTTTTCGTAGGGAAGGGACAGGGGAAGTGACTAACAAGTTTGTTACTTACTGTTTAACATTAACTACTTCACTTATTACTGCTTATCATATCAAGTGATGTTATCAGTTGGTAGATCAAATCGCTAAAACACGTCGTAGGCTGTACTTTTCGATGGGAAGGGACAAGGAAAGTGACTATCAAGTTTGTTACTTACTGTTTAACATTAACTACTTCACCTACTACTGCTTATCATATCAAGTGATATTATCAGTTGGCAGATGAAATCGCTAAAACACGTACTTTTTCGTAGGGAAGGGACAGGGGAAGTGACTAACAAGTTTGTTACTTACTGTTTAACATTAACTACTTCACTTATTACTGCTTATCATATCAAGTGATGTTATCAGTTGGTAGATCAAATCGCTAAAACACGTCGTAGGCTGTACTTTTCGATGGGAAGGGACAAGGAAAGTGACTATCAAGTTTGTTACTTACTGTTTAACAAACATTAACTACTTCACCTACTACTGCTTATCATATCAAGTGATATTATCAGTTGGCAGATGAAATCGCTAAAACACGTACTTTTTCGTAGGGAAGGGACAGGGGAAGTGACTAACAAGTTTGTTACTTACTGTTTAACATTAACTACTTCACTTATTACTGCTTATCATATCAAGTGATGTTATCAGTTGGTAGATCAAATCGCTAAAACACGTCGTAGGCTGTACTTTTCGATGGGAAGGGACAAGGAAAGTGACTATCAAGTTTGTTACTTACTGTTTAACATTAACTACTTCACCTACTACTGCTTATCATATAAAGTGATATTATCAGTTGGCAGATGAAATCGCTAAAACACGTACTTTTTCGTAGGGAAGGGACACGGGAGGTGACTAACAAGTTTGTTACTTACTGTTTGACATTAACTACTTCACTTATTACTGCTTATCATATCAAGTGATGTTATCAGTTGGTAGATCAAATCGCTAAAACACGTCGTAGGCTGTACTTTTCGATGGGAAGGGACAAGGAAAGTGACTATCAAGTTTGTTACTTACTGTTTAACATTAACTACTTCACCTACTACTGCTTATCATATCAAGTGATATTATCAGTTGGCAGATGAAATCGCTAAAACACGTACTTTTTCGTAGGGAAGGGACAGGGGAAGTGACTAACAAGTTTGTTACTTACTGCTTGACATTAACTACTTCACTTATTACTGCTTATCATATCAAGTGATGTTATCAGTTGGTAGATCAAATCGCTAAAACACGTCGTAGGCTGTACTTTTCGATGGGAAGGGACAAGGAAAGTGACTATCAAGTTTGTTACTTACTGTTTAACATTAACTACTTCACCTACTACTGCTTATCATATCAAGTGATATTATCAGTTGGCAGATGAAATCGCTAAAACACGTACTTTTTCGTAGGGAAGGGACAGGGGAAGTGACTAACAAGTTTGTTACTTACTGCTTGACATTAACTACTTCACTTATTACTGCTTATCATATCAAGTGATGTTATCAGTTGGTAGATCAAATCGCTAAAACACGTCGTAGGCTGTACTTTTCGATGGGAAGGGACAAGGAAAGTGACTATCAAGTTTGTTACTTACTGTTTAACATTAACTACTTCACCTACTACTGCTTATCATATCAAGTGATATTATCAGTTGGCAGATGAAATCGCTAAAACACGGACTTGTTCCTAGGGAAGGGACAGGGAAGTGACTAACAAGTTTGTTACTTACTGCTTGACATTAACTACTTCACTTATTACTGCTTATCATATCAAGTGATGTTATCAGTTGGTAGATCAAATCGCTAAAACACGTCGTAGGCTGTACTTTTCGATGGGAAGGGACAAGGAAAGTGACTATCAAGTTTGTTACTTACTGTTTAACATTAACTACTTCACCTACTACTGCTTATCATATCAAGTGATATTATCAGTTGGCAGATGAAATCGCTAAAACACGTACTTTTTCGTAGGGAAGGGACAGGGGAAGTGACTAACAAGTTTGTTACTTACTGCTTGACATTAACTACTTCACTTATTACTGCTTATCATATCAAGTGATGTTATCAGTTGGTAGATCAAATCGCTAAAACACGTCGTAGGCTGTACTTTTCGATGGGAAGGGACAAGGAAAGTGACTATCAAGTTTGTTACTTACTGTTTAACATTAACTACTTCACCTACTACTGCTTATCATATCAAGTGATATTATCAGTTGGCAGATGAAATCGCTAAAACACGTACTTTTTCGTAGGGAAGGGACAGGGGAAGTGACTAACAAGTTTGTTACTTACTGCTTGACATTAACTACTTCACTTATTACTGCTTATCATATCAAGTGATGTTATCAGTTGGTAGATCAAATCGCTAAAACACGTCGTAGGCTGTACTTTTCGATGGGAAGGGACAAGGAAAGTGACTATCAAGTTTGTTACTTACTGTTTAACAAACATTAACTACTTCACCTACTACTGCTTATCATATCAAGTGATATTATCAGTTGGCAGATGAAATCGCTAAAACACGTACTTTTTCGTAGGGAAGGGACAGGGGAAGTGACTAACAAGTTTGTTACTTACTGTTTAACATTAACTACTTCACTTATTACTGCTTATCATATCAAGTGATGTTATCAGTTGGTAGATCAAATCGCTAAAACACGTCGTAGGCTGTACTTTTCGATGGGAAGGGACAAGGAAAGTGACTATCAAGTTTGTTACTTACTGTTTAACATTAACTACTTCACCTACTACTGCTTATCATATCAAGTGATATTATCAGTTGGCAGATGAAATCGCTAAAACACGTACTTTTTCGTAGGGAAGGGACAGGGGAAGTGACTAACAAGTTTGTTACTTACTGCTTGACATTAACTACTTCACTTATTACTGCTTATCATATCAAGTGATGTTATCAGTTGGTAGATCAAATCGCTAAAACACGTCGTAGGCTGTACTTTTCGATGGGAAGGGACAAGGAAAGTGACTATCAAGTTTGTTACTTACTGTTTAACATTAACTACTTCACCTACTACTGCTTATCATATCAAGTGATATTATCAGTTGGCAGATGAAATCGCTTAAACACGTCGTAGGCTTTTTCGTAGGGAAGGGACAGGGGAAGTGACTAACAAGTTTGTTACTTACTGTTTGACATTAACTACTTCACTTATAACTGCTTATCATATCAAGTGATGTTATCAGTTGGTAGATCAAATCGCTAAAACACGTTGTAGGCTGTACTTTTCGATGGGAAGGGACAAGGAAAGTGACTAACAAGTTTGTTACTTACTGTTTAACATTAACTACTTCACTTATTACTGCTTATCATATCAAGTGATGTTATCAGTTGGTAGATCAAATCGCTAAAACACGTCGTAGGCTGTACTTTTCGATGGGAAGGGACAAGGAAAGTGACTATCAAGTTTGTTACTTACTGTTTAACATTAACTACTTCACCTACTACTGCTTATCATATCAAGTGATATTATCAGTTGGCAGATGAAATCGCTAAAACACGTACTTTTTCGTAGGGAAGGGACAGGGGAAGTGACTAACAAGTTTGTTACTTACTGCTTGACATTAACTACTTCACTTATTACTGCTTATCATATCAAGTGATGTTATCAGTTGGTAGATCAAATCGCTAAAACACGTCGTAGGCTGTACTTTTCGATGGGAAGGGACAAGGAAAGTGACTATCAAGTTTGTTACTTACTGTTTAACATTAACTACTTCACCTACTACTGCTTATCATATCAAGTGATATTATCAGTTGGCAGATGAAATCGCTAAAACACGTACTTTTTCGTAGGGAAGGGACAGGGGAAGTGACTAACAAGTTTGTTACTTACTGCTTGACATTAACTACTTCACTTATTACTGCTTATCATATCAAGTGATGTTATCAGTTGGTAGATCAAATCGCTAAAACACGTCGTAGGCTGTACTTTTCGATGGGAAGGGACAAGGAAAGTGACTATCAAGTTTGTTACTTACTGTTTAACATTAACTACTTCACCTACTACTGCTTATCATATCAAGTGATATTATCAGTTGGCAGATGAAATCGCTAAAACACGTACTTTTTCGTAGGGAAGGGACAGGGGAAGTGACTAACAAGTTTGTTACTTACTGCTTGACATTAACTACTTCACTTATTACTGCTTATCATATCAAGTGATGTTATCAGTTGGTAGATCAAATCGCTAAAACACGTCGTAGGCTGTACTTTTCGATGGGAAGGGACAAGGAAAGTGACTATCAAGTTTGTTACTTACTGTTTAACATTAACTACTTCACCTACTACTGCTTATCATATCAAGTGATATTATCAGTTGGCAGATGAAATCGCTAAAACACGTACTTTTTCGTAGGGAAGGGACAGGGGAAGTGACTAACAAGTTTGTTACTTACTGTTTAACATTAACTACTTCACTTATTACTGCTTATCATATCAAGTGATGTTATCAGTTGGTAGATCAAATCGCTAAAACACGTCGTAGGCTGTACTTTTCGATGGGAAGGGACAAGGAAAGTGACTATCAAGTTTGTTACTTACTGTTTAACATTAACTACTTCACCTACTACTGCTTATCATATCAAGTGATATTATCAGTTGGCAGATGAAATCGCTAAAACACGTACTTTTTCGTAGGGAAGGGACAGGGGAAGTGACTAACAAGTTTGTTACTTACTGCTTGACATTAACTACTTCACTTATTACTGCTTATCATATCAAGTGATGTTATCAGTTGGTAGATCAAATCGCTAAAACACGTCGTAGGCTGTACTTTTCGATGGGAAGGGACAAGGAAAGTGACTATCAAGTTTGTTACTTACTGTTTAACATTAACTACTTCACCTACTACTGCTTATCATATCAAGTGATATTATCAGTTGGCAGATGAAATCGCTAAAACACGTACTTTTTCGTAGGGAAGGGACAGGTGAAGTGACTAACAAGTTTGTTACTTACTGCTTGACATTAACTACTTCACTTATTACTGCTTATCATATCAAGTGATGTTATCAGTTGGTAGATCAAATCGCTAAAACACGTCGTAGGCTGTACTTTTCGATGGGAAGGGACAAGGAAAGTGACTAACAAGTTTGTTACTTACTGTTTAACATTAACTACTTCACCTACTACTGCTTATCATATCAAGTGATATTATCAGTTGGCAGATGAAATCGCTAAAACACGTACTTTTTCGTAGGGAAGGGACAGGGGAAGTGACTAACAAGTTTGTTACTTACTGCTTGACATTAACTACTTCACTTATTACTGCTTATCATATCAAGTGATATTATCAGTTGGCAGATGAAATCGCTAAAACACGTTGTAGGCTGTACTTTTCGATGGGAAGGGACAAGGGAAGTGACTAACAAGTTTGTTACCTACTGTTTAACATTAACTACTTCACTTATTACTGCTTATCATATCAAGTGATGTTATCAGTTGGTAGATCAAATCGCTAAAACACGTCGTAGGCTGTACTTTTCGATGGGAAGGGACAAGGAAAGTGACTATCAAGTTTGTTACTTACTGTTTAACATTAACTACTTCACTTATTACAGCTTATCATATCAAGTGATATTATCAGTTGGCAGATGAAATCGCTAAAACACGTACTTTTTCGTAGGGAAGGGACAGGGGAAGTGACTAACAAGTTTGTTACTTACTGTTTAACATTAACTACTTCACTTATTACTGCTTATCATATCAAGTGATGTTATCAGTTGGTAGATCAAATCGCTAAAATACGTTGTAGGCTGTACTTTTCGTAGGGAAGGGACAAGGAAAGTGACTAACAAGTTTGTTACTTACTGTTTAACATTAACTACTTCACTTATTACTGCTTATCATATCAAGTGATATTATCAGTTGGCAGATGAAATCGCTAAAACACGTAGGCTGTACTTTTCGTAGGGAAGGGACAAGGGAAGTGACTAACAAGTTTGTTACTTACTGTTTAACATTAACTACTTCACTTATTACTGCTTATCATATCAAGTGATGTTATCAGTTGGTAGATCAAATCGCTAAAATACGTTGTAGGCTGTACTTTTCGATGGGAAGGGACAAGGAAAGTGACTATCAAGTTTGTTACTTACTGTTTAACATTAACTACTTCACCTACTACTGCTTATCATATCAAGTGATATTATCAGTTGGCAGATGAAATCGCTAAAACACGTACTTTTTCGTAGGGAAGGGACAGAGGAAGTGACTAACAAGTTTGTTACTTACTGCTTGACATTAACTACTTCACTTATTACTGCTTATCATATCAAGTGATGTTATCAGTTGGTAGATCAAATCGCTAAAATACGTTGTAGGCTGTACTTTTCGATGGGAAGGGACAAGGAAAGTGACTATCAAGTTTGTTACTTACTGTTTAACATTAACTACTTCACCTACTACTGCTTATCATATCAAGTGATATTATCAGTTGGCAGATGAAATCGCTAAAACACGTACTTTTTCGTAGGGAAGGGACAGGTGAAGTGACTAACAAGTTTGTTACTTACTGTTTGACATTAACTACTTCACTTATTACTGCTTATCATATCAAGTGATGTTATCAGTTGGTAGATCAAATCGCTAAAACACGTCGTAGGCTGTACTTTTCGATGGGAAGGGACAAGGAAAGTGACTAACAAGTTTGTTACTTACTGTTTAACATTAACTACTTCACTTATTACAGCTTATCATATCAAGTGATATTATCAGTTGGCAGATGAAATCGCTAAAACACGTACTTTTTCGTAGGGAAGGGACAGGGGAAGTGACTAACAAGTTTGTTACTTACTGTTTAACATTAACTACTTCACTTATTACTGCTTATCATATCAAGTGATATTATCAGTTGGTAGATCAAATCGCTAAAACACGTTGTAGGCTGTACTTTTCGATTGGAAGGGACAAGGAAAGTGACTAACAAGTTTGTTACCTACTGTTTAACATTAACTACTTCACTTATTACAGCTTATCATATCAAGTGATATTATCAGTTGGCAAATCAAATCGCTAAAACACGTACTTTTTCGTAGGGAAGGGACAGTAGAAGTTACTAACAAGTTTGTTACTTACTGCTTGACATTAACTACTTCACTTATTACTGCTTATCATATCAAGTGATGTTATCAGTTGGTAGATCAAATCGCTAAAACACGTCGTAGGCTGTACTTTTCGATGGGAAGGGACAAGGAAAGTGACTATCAAGTTTGTTACTTACTGTTTAACATTAACTACTTCACCTACTACTGCTTATCATATCAAGTGATATTATCAGTTGGCAGATGAAATCGCTAAAACACGTACTTTTTCGTAGGGAAGGGACAGGGGAAGTGACTAACAAGTTTGTTACTTACTGCTTGACATTAACTACTTCACTTATTACTGCTTATCATATCAAGTGATGTTATCAGTTGGTAGATCAAATCGCTAAAACACGTCGTAGGCTGTACTTTTCGATGGGAAGGGACAAGGAAAGTGACTAACAAGTTTGTTACTTACTGTTTAACATTAACTACTTCACCTACTACTGCTTATCATATCAAGTGATATTATCAGTTGGCAGATGAAATCGCTAAAACACGTACTTTTTCGTAGGGAAGGGACAGGGGAAGTGACTAACAAGTTTGTTACTTACTGCTTGACATTAACTACTTCATTTATTACTGCTTATCATATCAAGTGATGTTATCAGTTGGTAGATTAAATCGCTAAAACACGTACTTTTTCGTAGGGAAGGGACAGGGGAAGTGACTAACAAGTTTGTTACTTACTGTTTAACATTAACTACTTCACCTACTACTGCTTATCATATCAAGTGATATTATCAGTTGGCAGATGAAATCGCTAAAACACGTACTTTTTCGTAGGGAAGGGACAGGGGAAGTGACTAACAAGTTTGTTACTTACTGTTTAACATTAACTACTTCACTTATTACAGCTTATCATATCAAGTGATATTATCAGTTGGCAGATGAAATCGCTAAAACACGTACTTTTTCGTAGGGAAGGGACAGGGGAAGTGACTAACAAGTTTGTTACTTACTGTTTAACATTAACTACTTCACTTATTACAGCTTATCATATCAAGTGATATTATCAGCTGGCAGATGAAATCGCTAAAACACGTTGTAGGCTGTACTTTTCGATGGGAAGGGACAAGGAAAGTGACTAACAAGTTTGTTACTTACTGTTTAACATTAACAACTTCACTTATTACAGCTTATCATATCAAGTGATATTATCAGTGGGCAGATGAAATCGCTAAAACACGTACTTTTTCGTAGGGAAGGGACAGGGGAAGTGACTAACAAGTTTGTTACTTACTGTTTAACATTAAATACTTCCCTTATTACAGCTTATCATATCAAGTGATATTATTAGCTGGCAGATGAAATCGCTAAAACACGTTGTAGGCTGTACTTTTCGATGGGAAGGGACAAGGAAAGTGACTAACAAGTTTGTTACTTACTGTTTAACATTAAATACTTCACTTATTACTGCTTATCATATCAAGTGATATTATCAGTTGGCAGATGAAATCGCTAAAACACGTACTTTTTCGTAGGGAAGGGACAGGAGAAGTTACTAACAAGTTTGTTACTCTCTGATGACGTCATCAAAGTGCATGGGGCATGTGACAACGTCATCAGAACGTCGTGCCAAGTACATAGGGCATCTGATGACTTCATCAGGACGTCGTGCCTAGTAAATAGGGCATCTGCTGACGTCATCAAGACGTCGTGCCCAGGTCGTGCTGAGTGCATAGGGCATCTTATGACGTCATCAGGATGTCGTGTAAAGTACACACGGCATCTGATGACGTCATCAGGATGTCGAGGAAAGTGAGTCGCGCATTATTTGTAGCGTGCGCAACAAGTCAATCACTTACTGATTGTTATATCAATCCATGCTATTTGGAAAATATTGAAGATTTTTACAGATATTACTTCGTAATATCAATAAAAAGTGAACAATTCTATCAAAAAGGGGTCTTCCAAGCGAAAGAGGTTTGGTTGGCGTCAGAAACGTTCCAACAAAAAGGGAACAATAGGCAAGTAGGATGAGGAGAGTCTACAAAAATTGAACAATATTTTCTGAGACTGATTTTCTTGGCCGAAACTTCTTAACAGCGAAAACAAACCGTTGCGGTGTTTCACACGGAAGCACTCTGTGGTTCCAAATAGTCTCCGATTATGCGAGTAACGATAAAAATGTTCAACTATGTGCACCTACTAGTTATTATTAGAAGAGAAAATGATTTCAACTTTACCTACACTGACGGCTAGCTCCAGCTGCTACGAGAAGCGAACTCAAAGTGCAGCATGAAATAAGAGTATTTTCTTATAATCTCGTCAAGAATAGAAGTCCATTCTTGGAAACCATTGAACTCTTCCTCGTGAAATGCCACAACGGTTTGTTTTCGCTGTTAAGAAGTTTCGGCCAAGAAAATCAGTCTCAGAAAATATTGTTCAATTTTTGTAGACTCTCCTCATCCTACTTGCCTATTGTTCCCTTTTTGTTGGAACGTTTCTGACGCCAACCAAACCTCTTTCGCTTGGAAGACCCCTTTTTGATAGTAGTATACTCTTTTCGACAGTCCTAAGCGACAGTCATGCCATTGATCGCCCTTGAATCTTGACGTAGCAGATATTTCGGTATTGAGTATACAAATTTATTTGTACCTGCGTTTGAATGCGCGCAAGACACGTTTGAACGATATGGTGTGCACAGTTATATCGCAAAGCAATCCCTTACATTACGTGAAGGAGCTACGCTCAGGTGAAGTAGCGCTACTTGTCAATAATATTAGAGGGACCGGAATGTAATTTCGTCATCTTACATACAACCACATACGTTTTTAGAGAGCGGCTTAGCTCATGATGTATTCCTATAATTGTAATTAAACTTTTGCCATCTAGTGAGTAAATTTTCAATCCCCGGTCGTTTAAACATAAATGGTTTTTCAGGACATTGAAAAGGACTAGAGATAGTTTTTATTGACTAGAGATGGCATTTTGGCAATCATCCAGATTTGCAAGTGTTTTGCCACTTAAAAAGTGTTGCAGCGCTCGGAGTAAGTGGAAACCCGATGGCGCAACATCGGGCAGATATGGTGGATGAGGCAGCACCTCCCACCCCAATTCATTATTCATTTCAGAGTTCTCCTTGCGCAGTGCGGTTTAGCATTTTCGTGTTGGAAAATGACGTCTTTTTGGTTAACAATCGCTGGCCACTTTCCGAAAAAAAAAACTTGATAGACTCGCTGCATTTGTCCGCTGTAGAGGTTTGCATTGACAGTTTGTCCAAGTTTTAGGAATTTAATATTAACAATGCCGCTATAAGGTCGTACTTATACACCGGCGAGTTGCTGCGGAAATAGCAAGACAACTTACCACTTATGTGCGTACCAACAGTGCTGAGGCATGCCAAAACGAAGAGTTGTCCCAGAAAACCGCGCCGGATGACCGCACCGAGCAGTTATACACGCCGCGGCACTGTATACTGTATCCTGGTGGGACCTACCCCGTTGGACATTTGCCAGTTTCAATCAGCTGAATATTTTTGGATCTAAATTTGTTAAAACATCCCCAAAAAACATAATGAGCACTGATATGACAAGAGTAATACATTTCTAATGACTTTCTGCAGTAAACATATGATAGAGGCGTGAAATATCGATAAAATACAATAAAAACGCCTAGAAATTTTTAGTCTGCAATATTGCGTCACAGACGTCAAAGACGCAATATTGCAGACAAGTCCCTGATCCACGCATCAAGCGGCGACAATGTCATAGCAGGACGTTTTCATTCCGCTGGCGTATAACTAGGGCCTAACTCTACCAAACCCACAAAAGCCCTTCTTTGGTGTTGGAGAGAGCCACACCTCTTGCGTTTTGAGTCATCAAGTGAGACCCATATCCGATCTTCTGTGATTAAGCGATCGAAAAATGCTCCTGTGTTGCGTCGTTAAAGGCACAGTCCAAGCTCACGGGCGAAATCCGAGAGAACCACATAATTGTGAAGTATACCCACCCCTTATAACACCTGCCAAGTGCGAGCTCTCGACTTCCCCGATTAAGCGAGATATAGGGGGAAGCCAGCCTGGGGCGCCCATACACGGAAGCCATTTTGGCACGCCCCTTTCACCATGTTTCGAGCTCCACAGTGGCGAGATGAGCGTTGGTTTTTGACCAATATTCCCGTTCTTCCCTTCATTTCAGCCTCTCTATCCATCCATGTCCGCTCGCATACATTGGTTGCAAATGAAAGAAGTTACAAGCCTCGGACAACTCGTCCACCGTGCTTTCTTAGCTCAAATTTTGAAAGGTCCTGTACGATTCCGGAGACATCGTTGAGATCAGCTTTGAACCGTTTTCAAAAAAAGTTAAAAAAGAGAAACACGATTCTGAGGTTGGACTGTGCCCTTAGAGCAATAAGTTGCATGGAATTGATGGGTTAGCAATGATCTGTTGACGGAATTTGTGGGACCCAAACACCTGCTCTGCTTACTTTCTCAAACTGCTTCAAATGTTCTTGGATTGTCGACTAAGGTTGTTTAAGGCTATTTGGCAATTACTTGATCGTCTGACGGGTATTCGCTTCCACTGGTTTCTACGAGTGCTGCACAGAAACGACATTAATCCCCTGTCCACTTAATAACTTAGGCCCTGTAACCGCCTCACTGAGAGCCATAAATGTTCGACGAGACGAATGCTGTCATACTTCTTCGTCGTCTATGTAGCCCATCGAATATGCGCACAAGTATACCAACCACAACATTCGAGAACATGCAGCGCCAGAGTTTTGTACGAGAATATGTACCATATGTAGGTTCAATGCTGGCCGCAATTTATCAACCACTTTCTTTCTCAAACTTCGAGAGCTTTTGATCCATTCCCAACAATAATTGCGCCCGTTTACGATCTATCCATCTACAAATTTTCTCGATATGCTTACGTTTGCGAATGATTCTAGTCGTGAATCAGTGTAGTTGACTTGGCGGTCTATGCCGAATTTCCAGTTTGGATGAAGCCACTCGTTTGTTACTGAGCTAAAGAGATTACGGCGATCTTGATATTCTCCAGAATACCTGAACAATAGCGTTTGATACATGTATCTCTGTGCATCAAGCATTTTGGTACGGTCGTGAATAGGAACTTTGGTAGTGTCTACTCCTGTTTCTTGGGCACGTAACTGTTTTTATTAGTCGATAAACAGGCATCATGGTCTGCAACGGCAAGGGAAGACCTCCTGTTGAGAGAAAGGTGACAAGAAATCTGCTATCCTTTTGCTGTGAGGACGTCTGTCTGTTCGTTCTGGAAAAAACTCCTCCTCTCCCAAGTGTTAACGCGCTCCAACGACGACGTGAGCGCAGCGATTTTCCGCCGCACGCCTCACATGTGTCAGCCAAACTGCTCCCGCGCTGTAAATTCGGTCAACATCCCGTAAAAATCGCAAGGATCCATGGCGACTGTAACGTCGGTATGGATCCGGGAGAGACCCTGCGTTCACTATTGAAGGTTGGCGCAAACTCGGTGTCATATGCTATAACATAGGTGCACTGAGACTGCGCCAACCTCCAATAGGGAAAGCGAAGTCTCTTCAGGATCCATGTCGATGTTATGTGTGTGTGGAGTATTTACTCTTTCGGGGAAGGCGCAATACTGATTCAGCGCAGTAAGCTTTTGTCAGATGAACAATATTACCCTTCCCAGCCTGCCAGCAAGAAAACTCGGTGATAAATTCGGAATACTGGATAGAAAGTGAGCAAGGGGATGTTATAGACCTTTTGAAAGGAAACTGAACGCTCTTCAGAGCAGCGTAATCGGTTTTTGTATCGGTAGTGTCGTATTTTATCAGTTTTCTTTTCGAAAAAAAAACTTCAGTTCGCCAACACGAGAATCAATGCAGATGAATCAGATTGAAATATTTAACCAAACTGTCTCGCAGAGCAGAAAACTCCTATCGACCAATCAGAAAAATTTCAAAATTCTCGATATACTTTTCCTACTACGATGACCTCGAAGTCTGGCTCTGGCACTTTTCTGATACCAGCCCCAGCAGCTTTCGAAGGAAAGACAGCGATGAACTGGGAGAGGGGTGGAAGCAGGTGTCACAGAAAGAAATAGCACCTATCTCAACCATTTGTTGTCATGAAAGCTACTTTTAAGAAAGCCGTATCATAAGTAAGAATCCGAGGACTAATTTTCCAACCAGAAGTTGAAGAAAAAGTGTTTGCGCTTTTCCTTCAACTGCACATTACATTCCAGGAGTTTGGTAGAAAGTTTTACATCCTACATTATGTTAATAGATTTTTGAATCAGATTCAGTTTCATTGACTTTCAGGTCAGTTGAAAACGCCATTAATACTCTCCAATTTATTAATCAGAAAATCGATAAAATCTGATTCCTCGGAAAATCACTAAAGCTACCTTGTAGAGCGAATAGGTTTCCACCAAATGGTTCACAACATGTCTCCTAGAAGCTTAATGCGAAATTTTCGATTAAAAAAACGCAAGAACTCAATACTCAAATCCAATACTTCAGTGAACAAACGGGATTCATCAGACGGCTCACTCGAAGTAATTCATGGACAATCCTGTGGGTTCGGGTTCTTTGCGACATTTGCCTGTGCTTTGCTTAGCTATCTTCTCCAGTTCGCAGCTATAGTCCTAAATTGGAATGATTGATATTTGTGGGAGCTTTCGAGAAAATAATAATGCCACGAATGTACACTTCTTTTCAGGGGCGGCCTGCATGAACGCGCTGGTATGGGGTTAGGAAACATCTTGCGGGCAACTCTGGATGCTCAGTTATCTGCGAGAAAGTTGGGTGGTGGTCAAATCTACTCCCAACAAAACATCAAAATGAGAGCCGCTTCTCAAACCCTACACTCCGCCGCAACTGACCGGCGACTCCGCCGCCTCTGGGTCCGCAGTATACATTAAAACCAATGTTTGTTTTCGGTTACGCCTCCGGATGATTAGAAATTTATACGATTTGGTATCCTAATCACCGAAAAAAAACGCCCAACCCGAGTCAACGTGTAATCCGGTTCATTGAAAAAAACTCTAAATTCGAACTGAATCGAAATTCGAATCGCCGGGAATGGCCAAATCCGAAACGGACCGAAATCCGAGTCACCGAAAACGCCAAATCCCAAGCGAACCAAAATCAGAATCACCCAACTACTTCAGCAGTTTGTTCATGGTTCGAAATTTATTTATCCGAAATATGCCACCATGCGGTTCAACTCTGCTACTTCAAAAGGTTCAGCAGTGATTCATAACGCGCTCCTATAGCGACACACGCAACATTTCGAAATTCATCCAAGGTTTCTGCTTACGAGTTTGCCTACTTTTACTGTCACTGATTGTTACCCTTCGTGATTGCTAACTCGTATTATCCCTAATCTTGGGATGTAAAAAAACTGTTTGTGCGGTGCCAGTGGCCTTTGGATAGCTCAAGCAGCAAAGCGCTGCGGTTGCAGAGGTTTGGTTCTGCTCAGACAATGTGATCACTTGAACAACTTCAGATCGTAGTAAACAACTCGAACAATTTTTCTGGGCATTTCTATCTCGATTCAGGTGAGATGGTCCAGGAAATACTCAACGAAATTTGATAGGGATCGGTCAGAAAATAAATAAGAAAGTTAGGTCAGCGGTTGCTTAGCGAGAACTCATGTTGTGCGCTGAGGGACACGTTTGTCAGACAGGTTTGCTGACAGGTAAGTATGTAGGCAGGTAAGTGGGCAGGAATACTAGTAGGTATGTAGCTAGTTAATGAGGCAGGTGAAGAGGTAAGTAGAATTCGCGTAATAATTCTAGCCTGTTGAATGGACGGGGCTGCAACGGTAGGTCACCCCGCGAGAGTCGAAACCCCATTCTCCAGTGAGGCCGCCAACACCGCACGACCAGCCGCGTGGGTCATGTATCAGACTAAATCAAAAAAGAAAACCATGTGTGAGTAGGTAGTCACGTAGGAAAGTAGTTAGATAGGTAGACTGACAAGCACAAAGAGCTTTTTTGAATGTGGAGGGGAGAAGAGTTGACCGACAAGTTAGTTATTTACAGTTTACCAAATCGATCGATATTATCTATTTGTAGATAAAATCGCCAATACTTGTGGCACGCTCTGCTTTTTCGGGTGGTGTGGGACAGCGGAGGAGACTAACAATATGCGAGAACGAATAGTATTGATAGTATATCTTGAGCACCTACAGCCTAACCTCCAAAAAGTAAGCCGGGTGGGTCACCGGGCAGCGCGGTTGAAGCGGATCACAAGTGAGCTTTCTCAGCCCCGTCGACGACTTTTTTCATTGTTTGAAATTCTTCGTTCATTGTGAAGTTCAGTAGGTTATAATATTTCGAAAAAAAAAACTAAAAAGTCGGCGAGACTACACAGAGGATCGCGGGGTCATAATGAAGCACAATATGCTTTCACCTCGACGAGAATAGCGGGGGCAGCACGAGGAGAAGAGCTGCTGCTCGAGCAACACGTGCTGCCTTTGTGCTGCTCTTAGCAGCACGTGCTGCCCTCGTCCTTCATTTGTCGCTTCAGCCGCTGCTCTTTTTTGTGGCAATCGTAGTGTGGTAACATTGCTCAAAGTGGTCCGTTTGGACAGCTACGAGCATATTTGCAATCAGCATAAAGAGTTCTTTGTTTCGATCATGCACATATAGACATCTGGATAGCTATATGTCAATTCACCTTTTTTCTATTTTTCACCAAGCAAGTTGTATGTACTTAAAGAAATCAAACGATTTTCATCTCAGACGACCATGGGCTGTAATGGAGCACAACTAGCTCCGACATCTACTGAAGTGGCAAGGGCAGCACAAGCGGACGAGCTACTGCTCGAGAAGCACGTACTGCCTTCGTCCTCCATTCGTCGCCTCAGCTGCTGATCTGTGTTATGGCCAGCACAGTGTGGTAACATTTCTCAAAGTGGTTCTTTGGGCAACTACTGTCATACTCAGAATCAACAAGGAGAGTTCTTCCTTTCTAAGCGTGAACATACCCACTCTCTACGAAGTTATATAGAGTAAACGCAACCGATCTCGAGCCATATCACAAGAACTACCTTAAAGGCAGTATCCACGGTCTAAACTGTTCGGATTTTCAACGCAAATCGGAACATCCTGGGCTAACTGCATCATTAACGCTGAAAAAAAGGAAAGGGAACGAGCTCGAAATAGCCCTATACAGCCCTAAATATGACAGTCCGCTCACGCCACGCCCACTTTCTCAACGGCTACCGATAAAAGTGTCCAGCTGAAAACCCGACCATAAAAAGGCAACCGGTTATCAAATGGGGTAAGTTCTGTTGAGCGGAGGGAAATATAACCTCCTGGATGTATGTTGTAACCCTAAGACCGGGTTTTCAGTTGTTTACGGATGGGTGCCGGTGGAAAGGAGTGGTATGAGCGGAACGCTTGAGTTTAGGGCCGCACAGGGCTTTTGTGCTTTTTCGTAGCCGCTTTTTCATTATTTCTGGTGTTTTCGAATTTTCGGATCAGTGTGTGCGTTTGAATGATTGCTGAACACCTTTCCGGCTGGACACTTTCTCGGCAGTTCTGTTATGAGGTGTATTGTACCAATATCTGTTGCGCGCCAAAAACAGTTGAAGGAGATCTAGTCGAACAATTGCTGCTCTTGAATATACATCAAAAGGTTGTTAACTTAATGCCAACTTAATGCCGAATTAAAGACCAGACGCCGCCCGGTCGCTGCCGACCGAGAAACGCTGCCAACAAATCGCGACATCGCCGCGACTTTACGCTATTAACTGCACACTGGTCGAAGCGATTTTTCAACACTTCCGGCTCATGTCTAACTGGTCGCCCTTCTATGTCTCTCTCGTAGGCTAAACGCGCGGTTGCTGCCAACCCTTTGCGCGGAGAGCTCGCTTTGGCAGGCGTTCTACCTCCTCAAACGTGGTAACCTATATAAAACGTCGCAAATCACATCATGTCGCTAATTTGAGCGTTACGTTCACATAGCTTGACGTACGCTGATTTCCGTATTACGGCTTCAACGAAATGTTTTACGGTTTCCGTTGCGCGCTCGATTTAGCTTTGATAAGTTTAATGGAGGAGCCTGTAAAATCCTATCCCTCATCTCTCACTACCTATAAAAAGTTGGCCTATGACTGGCCGCCAAATCCGATTTTGATCATTTCACTACATTTCCCAGTTTTTTCATTACTTCTGGTTAAATATTTTGCGCCAAATCATTTTTGAAGATATTTCAAGACCTTTTTTAAAATTTTTTTCTCAACTTCTTGATTTCTTTAAATTATAAAACTGCCAAATCATTACTTTTGCCAGGAAGCCAAACTTTTAGAAACTTATCAGCTGATTCCAAATTTTTGATGAAATAGTGATTTTACAACTGATATCAAGAAAAAGTGAACGAATTCATCAAAAAAGGGCTTCTCCAAGCAATAATGTTTCGGTTCAAACAGAAACGTTGCAACAAAAAAGGGAACAGTAGGAAAGCGGAGTGACGACAATCTCGAGAAAAATTTGCAATATTTCCTAAAATCGAATCCGGATGCTGACCTTTTCAAACAGCAAAACAAACCGTTATGGTGTTTTACGGGGAAGAGTTCGGTGGTTATCAAAGGAACTTTAATTCCTTTGAGGAAGATCATATGGTAATACTTGTATTTGATGTTGTTCTTCTACTGTTTCACTTTTTCTAACAACAGGAGCAAACCGTGTGTGAAGATCGACTACATACCACCGTCTTCTGTCTTGAATGATAGCTATGAAGTACATGTATGTTCATTTATTCCACATATCCGTATCCGTACTTGGATAACCTGGGAGCGAGAAGGAACTCCAGTGTAAAATGCCGCAATGGTTTGTTTTTCCGTTCAGAAAAATCAGTTTAGGGGCTACTGCTGAATTTTTGTAGACTCTCGTTTTTCTGCTTTCCTCTTGTTACCTTTTTGTTGCAACGTTTCTGTCTGAACTAAATCACTATTGCTTGGAAAACCCTGTTTTGATAGAGTTTCCTGCCCCGCTTGGCAAAATGGAAAGGCACATCTGAATTCACTGTGTGATCATACTCCGAAAATTTTTAGAATTCTTATTTTCGTTTGATATCGATACAACAAATCAGCCGTGGATGACTGTTCGTTTCATCTCTTGGAGGATAACATCAAGACGGATTTGTGGGAATCCTTCAATTTGCTTTTTCAAGGATTTTGCAACTTCTTCGATTTCTCTTCTATGCGGGGACTTGGAAGCATTAGTTTTCGTAGTAAAATGGTACGAGCTTTATTGCTATTCTATGATTATAGTTTAGCAATGATCGACCTATTTCACCAGTTAGTCTTTTGTGATTTTTTTTGATCTCTGAAAAAAAAACGTAGTCAATCAAAGAAATAATTATCGTCAGATAGGGAATACCTAATAATGATTAAAGGCATCGTTCTCACTGGAATCCAATTTCCTTTTTTTCAGGCTCAATTTCATGAATGAGCCCGGTACACCACACCGGTGAGCTTCGGAGGGTCAAAAACGTAGGATAATGAGGTTGGAAGGGGTTAAAGAGAGAACACGCCAACAGTTTTCACCAGTCATCCGGCACTTTTTCATAAAATGTGGATGCGACCGTCAAACAACATGAAGAACAGCTACGGCAAAAACTCCACGTGCAGAAAAACTTCAAAATTAACAGTGACGAGACCTACAAATGCAGAAAACTTCTAAAACCATTTATACGCGATTTAAATTCACTTTTACAGTGTGTTTAGACTGACTTTACTTTACAAAGGCAGGTTTTTAATGGCCCCTTCGACATTTGCTCCACTAGAGAGGCCAAGCTACACAAAAACATGAAAAAAACATACGGTTTTCTGCGCGTTCGATGCCTTCAGAGGCATCGTACACGATGAAAACCATGTTTGGGATTTTGACTTGTTCGTGTTGTTATATCCCTACAAAATGCACACTCACGCCGCTTTGCGGCGTGTGCTCAACAGCCTTAAAGGCACAGTCCAACCTCATGGACGAAATCTGGGATTTTTACATAATTGTGGCGTATACCCACCATATATAACATCTGCCAAGTGCGAGCTTTGAGTTCCTCCGAATAAGCGAGATATAGGAGGAAGCCAGTCTGGGGCGCCCACCTCGAGAAGCCACTTTGTCACGCCCCTTTTACCGTCTTTCGAGCTCAATAGTGGTGAGGTGAGCGAGGGTTTTCGAACAATAGCCCCGTTCTTCTCTTCACTCTCAGCCCCCCCCCCCCTCTTTATTCAACTCAACTCGCCTACATCAGTTGCAATTAACGGAAGTTACAAGCCTCGGACAACTCGTTCACCATGCTTACGCAGCTCAATTTTTTAGGGGCCATAATTCCATTCTCAGGGGGTCTTGTACGATTTCAGAGACATCATTAGAATCAGTGTGGGACCCTTTTCAAGATAGACGAAAAAAAGAGAGAAACGATTCTGAGGTTGAACTGTGCCTTCAAAGGCATCGTACGCGCAAAAAACAGTGTCATATTCTTCTATGCTTTCGAGTAGGCAAGCTCTTGAGGTAAGCGATAATAGCAAAGAAACCCCAGAAAACTCCTGCTTTGGGTAAATAAACGCGTTTAAAAAAAACTGGAAAGTTGATTTTTCGCCACCTCCGTCGAAATCGGTGTGTCCAGTGCAGTACGTTTTTCTGAACATCTGAAGTGGTTTTATGCTTCAAACTTTCTAGGTGAGAAAATTTCTTTTGTCTTTCACCTACCAAAATCACTTAAAAATAAAAAGCTTCCACAGCGCAAATTTGGATGATAAGTGCTAGATGGCTGGTGAGAACTGGTGGCGAATCCTCATTTTTAACACCTTCCAACCTCGATGCCTTTAAGCCCGTACAGTACGGCACAATTTGTTGCAGAAAGAGCATTTGCGGCGTTTTTTTTTGCGCTCACAAAGCGCTGCATTGCTATAACTTGCTTCAAAGTTGTCCGAATTCAATTTTGAAGTAATTTCTGAATTGCTTTCATTTAGTTCTATACGATAGTGTTAGAAAATATTATGTTGAACTCAAGAAATGCATCGAGAAATGCAATATTTGCACCACATAATCCCTCACTATGAACTGGGCAGACGATCATGATAGCAGGAATCTTTCATGTTCTGATCTGTGGTAGACATGAATTTCAAAAGTAAATACACATTTTTCAACAGGATACCGGAGTTGCAATGACATTTTCCTCACCTAGAGGAACAAGAAAACTACCTTTAAAATTCATCTCGTCAACTTCGAAGCGAGATATGCCGATGTGGCGCTTTCTCTGAGAAATGTTGCCGCGACTCTACCGCTGCTGCCCCGCGACTCCACCGTGATCCAGGACTGTCCAGCAACTCCCAAACGACTCTTAACTCTTCCGCGGCTTTGCCGCGACTTCTCCGCGTTTCAAGCTTTCGCAAATCTACCGCGACTCCCTCAGGATTCTTCCGCGACACTACCGCGATTTGGTCAATGAAGAATATCCCGCGGTTCTGTCTCGCATCTCCCCCGCGACTCCTCCAGCAGGCGCCAAGCCGAAGGAGTTGCGGCGGAGCCGCGGCAATATTTCTCAGAGTTGCATGAGCAAAACGCGTCACAAAAAGCTTTCTTTGCGAACAAAGACTTGTGCGCTACTGTATGTTTTCACGGAAATCAGTTACACTGTGCTCAATCAAGCTCACACCTTTCGAAATGCAATGCATAACCATTTACAGTCTGACACAGATTCGAATGAAGAGAATCTACGGAGGAAGTTATGACAAACTTCTCCATGGATTGGTGAACATTTCGGTTTAGATTGATGTCCTGCTCAGTTGTTGAGTTCATCGCAGAAAGCTGTCTCTCTAAAAAGTGGTTATGAATGAGCATTTGAAGCAATAGGCACGCATAAATCCTAATATACGCAGTAGAATGTGTGCCCATTGACACGGGGAGGTCAATCACCAAGGCTGCATGCGTGGACAGTGTGTGTTACAACCGGGTGTCAATTGTTAACGATGGGTGGCGATGACTAGTTTGCGTTCATTGTCACACACATGCACACACACACAGACGGTCACACACAGCAAGCCAAATACAGTTAGTAGGATAGTGTGTGTAGGTTGCAAAAGTCCCCCTCAAAAACGTCAATTTTTCAAGAAAAACTCCTTTTAAGAAAGTTCACAACAAAGTTGATGTTAGTGCCGACATCAACTTGAGATAGCTGCGTGGAGAACGCAAGGAATAGTTCTACGATTCCTTCCTTGGCGCAGCGTTGGAAGCTTTCGATTTGCTAACTAAAAGCGAACACTTGAACGAAATTAAAAAGTGCCACCTACCTGCTGCGCCCCTTGCTGTCGGCTGCTTCCGATCGATGCCGACTGTGAAATCGACTGGCGTGTGCATTGCGCCCTACGACGCGTCAAAGCACGCCCGCCGGCAGCAACCACTGAGATTTGCTCCTTACAACAGTGGCTCGACCCCAAGGCCGGCCACTCAAACCCAGGAAGCCGTTTTGAGATAAGCAAATCTTCATTCAATTGAGATTTTGAAACTCCAAGCTTTCTGAGTGACATTGTCATGACGCACTTGTCTGACTCAATACAAGAGCTGGAATCGGGTTTCCATCGTGTGTGATGCCTTTGAGAGTGATGTTTGGAGCTTTGAGGTCCTCGCATAGGACATAAATTCCGTAAATTTTTTTGAGATTCAGTAATCCGTTTCAGTGCTATTATCTTCAAAGAGGTGAAGCATTGAATTCAATATGACTGATCTGGTGCTTTGATTGGGAGCGAACCGATCAGTTCAAAAAATTTTGCAATCGGATCACTCTTTGAATTCATCGTGGATCACTGAAATGCTATGATTGCTTTGTCTTGAGAGTGGATGGGGGGGGGGTGGCCGCGGCGCTACTATGATTGCTTTATCATAAAAGTAGAGCGGTCAATTCTAAGAAACCACGATGGAAAAATGGAGGAACAACCACTCCGCTCCCAAGAAAGCAAGGTAAAAGCTACAACGCGGCTTCCTGGTGATAAGAAACAAACCATCTGTATGAAATTCGAAGGTGATCGGATTTTGATGCGAGCATGAAAATTAGAGAGCGGAGGAAATGCGCTTTTGAGTCATATAATATAGTTTGCAAAACAAAGCAGAAAATAACGAGGAAAAAGTCGGAGAGAGAAATTTCATGTTTTCGGGCCAATTTATTGTGATTTGCTCTAGGCGCTGCTACAAATTCATGTCATTAGAGCGTTGCCGGAGTACGCAAATAGCTGGAACGGCGATGAACATCTCTCCCCCAGTTTTCTGGTTGGTATTCCACTCACCAGTTTGCGAAGTCGTCTCGATCCAGGTAGTTGCTTATCTCCATGCGAAGAAAACATTCCTCTCGCTATTCCTGATCTGATTGAATTGTGTTCATCCAAGATGTATTGACGTCCTGTCGTGTCATAATATTTCCCATTATCACGACAGTCTGGAAAGCACCTAAGAAATCCCCTGGCACGATGTTGGTTAACATGAATCACTTGTAGCCCTCCTGTTTTTGTCGCGAGTGGAAACACTCACAATCAAGCTGTGCCATTTCAGAGGACCTACTGCATATTCTTTGCACGGAAGATGTGGTATCCCCTGTAAAACGTCGTAATTCTCACGACTCAAGGAGCGAGCGGCGCGGGTGATTCTGCTCCCTCCGCCTATCATGCGCTCTCTCACTGTCTCTAAGCGCCGCTCCGCACCAACACGCTTAGAAACCATGAGAATTTCGCGGTATTATAGTCTTTACACATTTGCTCTAGCGTTCGGAAGTTTGTGCCATCTCCGTTTACTTAGGAGCAGGAAAACGAAAATGAGTTCACTTCTAGTGTGCGATCGAAATTGAAAAGAATTATCAAGAACAATGAAGTTCCCAATGACTTCTCTAAGGTCTTCTTTCTAACTAGGCATTTCAATTCGCACCATATCGAATTTCAGAACAACTGTGCTAGATTGCAATCAATTCCTTCAGTATTAGAACGCGGCGATCAAATTATGGCATACAGTACAGTGCGGTCGGCTGCCAAGGGTAAAAAGGCGGCGGCGGGCGGCGGCCGCCGCCGTTTTTGTGCGGCGCCCAATTTAGGAACTGTTTAACGCGTTCAACGACTTCCTCGGTTGTTTCTGTTCGTTTGGAATTCTTGAGTAAGCCCTACAATTCCACCAAAGAATTTTGGAGAAATTTCAACTGGTTTGAAATTTTTCGAAAAATTGAACTGGGAGAGTGGCGAGTCTTCAGATGCTTATAAACAATTCCAAAACAAAGTTATATCGTTAGTGAGAAATGTATGTGGTGCAAAATATTCAGTATCTCAAAAATAAGATGTTTTCCCAAAAAAACTCCGAGCTGAAATTAAAAATACTCTGGATGAAAGTTACAATACAGCGCTATGCAGCCCGATTGAAATTAATTTTGGGCTCAGACAGGCCTATGCTGATTAAAATGTTATGATGGTGATTCAAATAATTTATATGCCCAAACACGAAGTTACCGAGGAACTTTCTGGTTGATCGCGCATTTTTGAAAAAAAATCCGAAAATTGGTGATTATTTAGAAATCCAGTGTTTATTAAAAAAGCCCATCAAATTTTTTCCTTTATTGTGATGGATGGTTTTTGTAGAGCTAAGTATGTGACACCACTGGTGAGTTATTTGGTCATTTTCGCTCTCCGATTTCCAAATTATCATTAACTCAACATTGTTCTGCGGGACGCAACCAGTTTTTATTAGGCCCTGGACTGTATAACTCCTATAAAAAGGACTTGCCGAAAAAGTTAACTTGGAAAAAGTATATGTGGGCATCAATAAAAAGTAACAGAATAGGAGAAACACGAAAACGAGAAAATTTGAAAATTTTTTGAAAATTTCGTATTTCGTGGTTTTTATTCATTGGAATTCAGCACCTATTTCAAACCGTTATCTGGCAATACAACTATTATAACCCTGATCTCGAACGAAAGCTCGTATTTCTACCTTATAAATTAGTTTGAGGCGGATTCATTGAAGAATGGGTGAGAAAAGTTTTTCCAAAAAGTGCTCCGCGCTCACTTTAGTGACGTTTTTAATATTCAGCCGTATGTGGATTTATATGAAGAGAGGGGCTGTGACACTTCAGCAAGTGTTTTTCTGCGTGTCAGTGATGGTTTCTGAAATCCATGGAAAAAAATTTACAGAAAGCTTTTCAACTTCGATTTTGCAAAATATGACGATTTCAAAAGTTCTTTATTTACACCAACGTCAAACACTCTCCGTTCAAGCTTAATCAATGCTCTTGTGACAAACGATAGAAAAGAAGGGTCGCTACTGAACCTCACATTGTGGACAAGAATCACTAGGTGGTGATAGAAAAAAATTGGAGCCAAACTCAGGCCATCATGCTCATAATTCTTTGCCTCAGAGTATACTGGATCAGAATGGTTTCATATCGTGATATTGAAGAAGAAAGGTTTCATACAGAATACTAATGGGCCGAGTCTCCTAATAGTCGTACCACAGAATCTCAAATATGGATGCGAAAAATTCCGATTTTTTCTTCGATGGATTTCTGAGCTCTGGGTCCGATCTGGGCTAACTATTGACAGATGGGTGCCAGTAAAGTCCGATCGACGAAATTCGTCCTCGCCCACAAAAATACCCAAACAACATTCAGATTCATAGAGAAAACGTATACACCAAATTTTGTGCGAATTGGGATTCTTGGAGGGTATCTAATCGTTGAAAACTACGAACGTTCAGACTGAAAGCGAAAATTGAAGAAATGTGAACTTGTCAATACTGAAAAGATTCCTTTGCTGTAGTATATAGATACGAATATGCAGGTTATGGCTAACATCATGGCTCCTCTGAATATACCCAGATTCGATCCTCTGGTATCGTTATGCCCTCGCCCTGCTAATCGCTGACTTCGCACCTCCAGTTGGACGCGTCAGGTCACCGCAACGGCTCACCAACAGCACAGAAGTCAACTCATGTATCTCTTCAGAATAGAAGTAACTTCTGAAGACTAGGTTAGAAATTTTCAGAATCTTCATGCCTTTCATGCGTATGTATAATTTTAAATCGGAATTTGTTCTTGGCATGGTACACAAAGGCATACAGCCTTGCACTAAACTTGTGACCGATTCGAACAATTATGAGAATAATTCGAATATCCGAGTATTCGAGCATAGAGCTAGATGATAGCGACTCTCTCGGAAATTCCAATTTTCGATTTTTCCCAAATATTTGATTCATTCCAGGAATCTAGTTTTTTTTTATTTCGAACTTTCTGATCATTCAGGTGATTAAATTATTCGTGTTTTTGAATTTCCGATTAATTCGGAAATTTGAATTGCTGGCCTTTTCGAAGTTTCCATTCTATCGGGATTAAAAATGATTCACTTTTTCGATTATTTGATTCAGAAAATTAAAAATTCGATGTTTTGAGTACTCGGCCAATGTCGGTTGGCGACATTTAAATATTAGCTATGCTGAAAAAAATTACAAAATATTCATTAATAACTCGGAAAACACGAAAGTTAGAATCACTGATCAAATAATCGAAAAAATATTCCGAATTCTCATTCAAATCGAATAGAAATAAAATTAGACTTGTTCCCATTTTCTTTAGTTATTCGAAAAGATTCGAGGTTTTCTCGAACTCGCTGATTCATTCGAAAATATAAAAAACGCGTTATTATAGAAAGTCACTGAGTTTTAAATACGTCTTATTCGAATGCGTTCATTGATTCGGTCGCTTAGGAAAGGTATATTTGAAAAATTAATTCACTCGAGACTTTTCAAAAGGGTTAATCGAATTTCCCATGTATTTGAAATCTAGCGTGCAATGCCAATGTCTAGTACTTACCCTGATCCGATACTGAGCCATTTTCATTCAGAATTACCATAGTTTTGACGTATTAAACTCCTAAACATGCCTCAATTTTTCTTTTTTTGGAAACTTTTGATGTATATGGTTTCGTGTTTACATTTTTGTAAAAGTTGTTGCATCCAAAATAACTGTGTAGAAGAACTATATAACGGTTGACTTCTGTGCTGTTGGTGAGCCGTTGCGGTGACCTGACGCGTCCAACTGGAGGTGCGAAGTCAGCCATTAGCAGGGCGAGGGTATAACGATACCAGAGGAACGAATCTGGGCATATTCAGAGGAGCCATGATGTTAGCCATAACCTGCATATTCGTATCTATATACTACTGCAAAGGAATCTTTTCAGTATTGACAAGTTCACATTTCTTCAATTTTCGCTTTCAGTCTGAACGTTCTAAGTTTTCAACGATCAGATACCCTCCAAGAATCCCAATTCGCACAAAATTTGGTGTATACGTTTTTTTATAAATCTGAATGTTGTTTGAGTATTTTTGTGGGCGAGGACGAATTTCGTCGATCGGACTTTACTGGCACCCATCTGTCAATAGTGAGCCCAGCTCGGGCCCACAGCTCAGAAATCCATCGAAGAAAATATCGAGATTTTTCTCATCCACGTTCGAGATTCTATGGTACGACTATTAGAAGTCTCGGCCCATTACTATTCTGTATGGAACCTTTCTTCTTCAATATCACGATATGAAACCATTCTGATCCAGCAGTATACTCTGAGGCAAAGAATTATGAGCATGATGGCCTGGGTTTGGCTCCAATTTTTTCTATCACCACCTAGTGATTCTTGTCCAGAATGTGAGGTTCAACAGCGACCCTTCTTTTCTATCGTTTGTGACAAGAGCATTGATTAAGCTTGAACGGAGAGTGTTTGACGTTGGTGTAAATATAGAACTTTTGAAATCGTCTTATTTTCCAAAATCGAAGTTGAAAAATTTTCTGTAAAATTCTTTCCATGGATTTTAGAAACCATCACTGACACGCAGAAAAACACTTGCTGAAGTGCCACAGCCCCTCTCTTCATATAAATCCACATACGGCTGAATATTAAAAAACGTGACTAAAGTGAGCGCGGAGCACTTTTTGGAAAAACTTTTCTCACCCATTCTTCAATGAATCCGCCTCAAACTAATTTATAAAATAGAAATACGAGCTTTCGTTCGAGATCAGGGTTATAATAGTTGTATTGCCAGATAACGGTTTGAAATAGGTGCTGAATTCCTATGAATAAAAACCACGAAATACGAAATTTTCAAAAAATTTTCAAATTTTCTCGTTTTCGTGTTTCTCCTATTCTGTTACTTTTTATTGATGCCCACATATACTTTTTCCAAGTTAACTTTTTCGGCAAGTCCTTTTTATAGGAGTTACACAGTCCAGGGCCTCATAAAAACTGGTTGCGTCCCGCAGAACAATGTTGAGTCAATGATAATTTGGAAATCGGAGAGCGAAAATGACCAAATAACTCACCAGTGGTGTCACATACTTAGCTCTACAAAAACCATTCATCACCATAAAGGAAAAAATTTGATGGGCTTTTTTAATAAACACTGGATTTCTAAATAATCACCAATTTTCGGATTTTTTTTTCAAAAATGCGCGATCAACCAGAAAGTTCCTCGGTAACTTCGTGTTTGGGCATATAAATTATTTGAATCACCATCATAACATTTTAATCAGCATAGGCCTGTCTGAGCCCAAAATTAATTTCAATCGGGCTGCATAGCGCTGTATTGTAACTTTCATCCAGAGTATTTTTAATTTCAGCTCGGAGTTTTTTTGGGAAAACATCTTATTTTTGAGATACTGAATATTTTGCACCACATACATTTCTCACTAACGATATAACTTTGTTTTGGAATTGTTTATGAGCATCTGAAGACTCGCCACTCTCCCAGTTCAATTTTTCGAAAAATTTCAAACCAGTTGAAATTTCTCCAAAATTCTTTGGTGGAATTGTAGGGCTTACTCAAGAATTTCAAACGAACAGAAACAACCGAGGAAGTCGTTGAACGCGTTAAACAGTTCCTAAATTGGGCGCCGCACAAAAACGGCGGCGGCCGCCGCCCGCCGCCGCCTTTTTACCCTTGGCAGCCGACCGCACTGTAATGGACAAAAATCTATTGACATAGTCTTTTTTTTGAAATATCTCTGCTCGTCTTAGGGCTATCGGTTTCATCTTTTAACAAGATATTTTCGGTCATAATATCGATATAATTAAGTATGCTACAAGACTATTCCGTAAATATTCATTGAACAGGGAGACTATTTTCAACATTCGCAGTTTGCAACTTTATCTCTTCTTCAACTTGAACGATTTCTTCGTCGTTTCGGATAGACTCTTGATAAGTTTTGTATTTTTTGGGAATGGTCTTTTACCTTGAAATGTAAATTCGTCACATAGTGATCGAATATCTATCATCTAAGGTTCTAAAATGGGTCAATCAGGAGCCGTTCTCGAAAGTCTGCTCGGGATCACAATACAAGACATTCAAGAATATTTGAAGCTTGGCGTTAGACAAATATTGAGACCGCAAGCTCCAGGAAGACATCGTGAGACAAGAACAGTGCTGGATAGTATTATGACACGCACCTTACGGCTCAATAATAAGGGCATCAGAGGAAAACTTCAAAAGTTTCATGAATCGCAGTCGATCTCGAGACTTCATCTCATTGTACAATCCATTCAAAGGTTTCTCATGTCTCCGAATGCTGCTCAACGTTGAAACCGTGGCTGTGGAGTCCTTGGATGTCGTCCCATCAAATGGCTTTTGATGAGAGTAAGGCATCAGAAGACAAGACTAGCGTGGGCGACGGAGCAGATGCTCTAGACTCAACAGCATTAGTAAAATGCCGTTTTCTCAGCTTGATCTGGTGCACCCAACGAACGAATTCAGCTGAAGAGACCACTTTTTTCATTACTGTCGACTCTAGTGATGATGCTTTGGCGTCCACGCTATTCTTGTCCTCTGATGCCGCGTTCTCATTAAAAGCCAATCCACGCGACGACGTCCGAGGACTCCACAACCACTATACGAGGTTTCGCAGAATTGAGAAATACCTGAGAAAACTTTGAATGGATTTCACATGGAGATAAAACCTCGAGATCGACTGCGATTCATGAGATTCGTGAAGTTTTCCTCTGATGTCCTTATAATTAAGCCTTGGAATGTCGCGTAAGGTGCGTGTCATGACACCATTCAGAATTGCTCTTGTCTCACGATATCTTCCTGGAGCTTCCGTTCTCAATAGATGTCTAGCGCCAACCTTTGAAGTTTTTTTTTAAATGGCTTGTTTTTTGATCCCGGAAACGGCTTCTGATAAACCCAGTTTAGAACCTTAGATGGTAGATCTTCAATTTCTATGTGACGAATTTACACTTCCAGGTGAACCACCGATCCCAGAAAAGACTAAATTCGACAAGAGAATCTGGAAAAAGACGAAGAAATCGATCAAGTTGAAGAAGAGACAAAAAGTTCAAATTGCGAATGTTAAAAATTGTCTTCCTCTTCGATGAGTATTTGCGCAATAGTCTTGTAGCATATTTCATTATATCGGCATTATGTCCGAAAACATCGAGTCAAATGATGAAATCGATAGCCTCAAGGAGAGAGAAGATATTAAAAAAAACACGATGTCAATAGATTTTTGTCAACTGCTGTATATCTAGTGAGAATCGGTGAAATTCTAGACGTTTGATCTCCCAAGTATTCAAAATAGCGTGTTTTTGTCGCACCAAACTGTTCCATTGGGTCAAGCTGGTTCACGCGGAGGGAAAGAAGGCAAAAAAACTCAGTGCGTGGTTTTCAAGTCTTTGAGATTATAGTGACCTCTGATAGTAGGCGGTGTTCTATTTTTCAACCGCTCTCGAAATTCGGGGGGGGGGAGGGCAATTTGAGGTCTCTTGAAGACGGAGAATACGAAGAAAGGTCACAAATTTCAATCTACATACAAATACGGGAGTATGCGCTGGCTCTGTGGGGTTCCCACTCGGCTATTGTCGTGCAGCTTCGCTTAAATATAAAAGCAGCTCGTAAGGAAAAATGGGTGCCACATAAGCAGGAATACTCGTACAAGGCTTCACGTACGGCCTCAGGCAAAATACTCTTTCGACAGTCCAGAAGCCCTGGCTTTTCAAACTCGACTGTTATCTCATACGAAGGAACATAGCACCTCATTTTTATTCCGGCAAGTTCATGAAGGAATGAGTGTGGCTCTTCAGGTGAGCAATCGAAAAAAGGTTCTGCACAAAAATTTCCCAACCAGTGTTCGAGGGAATTCCAGAAGGCGCGTTCATTCAGAGATCTTATCAGATTGATACCTCACTCGAAACACTTTAATAAGATGGTCAGAGCGCTCTGTTCACATGTTGTTCAGTGATGGAGTGTTTCTATATAGATGGAGGTTTGAAGTTGTGGTTCAAAATGAAACTGTTTTAAGCAGTACTTGAGGAAATCCCAGTATACATATGCTTTGGTTCCGAGCCAGATTTACTCTGACCCCTCGCGCGCTTGTGCGGAGCGAGGATAGAGACAGCGAGAAATCGTGGGGAGAAGGAGACGCAGCGTACGCACGCAGACGCACGCGACGAACGGAGATGAATCACATTCGGAAACAGGGGATAAGTGGGATGAATACCAATGAGATAGACAAAATTGAAACTACGCGTATTCAAGTACCAAATCTGTACCACGTCTGCCCAAGTTTTGAAACATAGGGAAGCACAAAAACATAAAGAGTCATCGCCTCACTAAACACAGTTTAATCCAAACTACATAAAGAGGTCAACGCGGTGATGAGGAAATAAAATGGCCGTTCGATATTTTTAGACAGGGTCGATCAAGGGAAGGATACTTGGACAAGGTGGCTATTTCAAAGGGGATATACGTACGTTTCCAGAACCATTTTCTGAACCATCCGAGTCTACCCTCTAAAATTGTGAAGCGTTATTCCGAATGAATTTATTAGCGTTCCTTCCTATGAACATAAGTTTGCTGCGGTGGAGATAGCGGTTCGCAATGTTTAGGTTGCTTAGGAAGCTGAAATGCGGAAATGTGAAGGTTCCCTCCGAATCTCTGATTTCAAGAACGGCAAAATTCTTACTCTTCTTTTTTCTTTGCATTTGCTCTGAATTTGTTTGAATTCCCAACTTTACAAACATGTAATAATCTTTTTGAAAAGATGATAGACTGCAGTCATCACTTTTCTTGAAACCTTACTCATCGAATCGGGAAATTATCACTTTTTCCCACGCAGCTGACTTGCCTCTGGGCATAGATATCTATCAAATCGGTATGGTTGTTGAATTGGTTTTTTAACTAAATAATATACTTGAATGTTTGTTAATAAAAGCTGATGGTTGTAATAAATATTATCTGTAAATGGTTGTAAACCATTATATTAGAAGAAATCGGAAAAATTGGAAAATTCGGGTGTTAGAGTAAAGGAGAAAAACCAGTTGTCACAAGAGCAAGACAGGCAGGAAAAGTTAACATCATGTCAGTAAAGTCAAAAGATTGAGGTAAGAAAGGACCACCTCTCATTAAAGGTTTTTTTACACTTCCTCGCACACTGCACAACTGCTATGTCTGTGCTCCAGAACGAAACGGTATATTTCGGCGGTCTTGTATTCTACATCGACGAAGCAGGTGTACGTCGAGAAATGGGGGAAGAGGATCCCCACCGTTTGCTGGATAGAGGAGAGACACTCCCCCATACCTTCCGCAATTTCGAGATGGAGGAACCTGCTCCCTGGGGGAGAAAAAACAGACCGATGTTTCTCCCATTAAGGGACCAAAATAACAATAACCCTGCTGCTATTAATTTCAATGTCAACATGCACTTTTTGCACCGTTGAAAAAGGTGATGGATTGCACACGTCTGCGTGTACTTGCGAGAGCTGCCATTTGGCTTTAACGATCGGCTATACTTCTGTGCGAGTACACAGAGAATTTCATTCCAAACGGTTAATGCGTAAAGGCCCAGCAGTCTAAGAGTGATTCGACAAAAGGTGAAGTCCTGAAGTGATAGAGGTAAAAAAATGTTGTTTTCCCATCTATACAGAAATAATTTTTATAACATTTGCAACATTTTGGCCCCTACTTTTTTTGGTACCAAAAAAGTAGGGACCAAAATGTTGCAAATGTAAAAATCATTTCTGTATAGGCTGTATAGGTGGAAAACAACTTTTTTGTACCTCTTACACTTCAGGATTTGTACTTTTCCACCTCACTCATACACTGCGGGGCCTCTACGCATCAACCGTTTGAAATGAAATTTTTTGGTACTCGCACAGAAGCATAGTCGATTGTTAAGGTCCATTGCCACACCTAACTGCGTTGTCTTGTGATTTTTTCAGAGTTAATTCTTTTATATATTTAAAATTAGGAAAAATTATTTCGAAAATTTGAAAAATTTTAGTTGTGATTTTAGTAGTTGACGACCTCCCCCCCCCGGTCACCACACCCAAACTGGTGTAGTGGGGGGAGGGGGCTGAAGGGGACCTTGCTGGAGGGGGTCTGACCAGTGTCGGATACCCTCACACCTCGTGCCGTACCCTGAACACAAATGCTGTGCTTCCCAAATGTCAACTTTTTCGACTCGCAGTCCATTCCTGGAAAAAAGATAGTCCAGTTGCCATGTGTGACGTTTCATCAATACACTCTGTTCCATAATATCACGAACGACACTAAAAAGGATCATTTCTGGGACTTGTACCAACTTCTGAGAATGTCATCAATGTTTTCTATGACCGAAAAACCATAGCTTTACTTAGAATTGGCTTTTTTGGTGGAGTCCTACATTGAAAAGATATTTTAAATAACATTTCAATATGAAGGAAAACTATCATTGAAAATTACAACATCGAATATTCTGCTGGTCAGGCAGCGGGAAAAATTTTTTTGAGCAGAATTTCATCGTGACTGCTCCATATATTAAAAATAACGACTTTCCGCTCGCTTAGGAAACAGTGTATCGTGACCATGCAATACTTTTCCAATACTCTCCAAAGCCCATTCTTTAAACAGCGTTTCTTAGCAGTTTCATGATGATTCTACGAGCAAGAGGCGTTCTTCATCAATTCCCGCCTACATGCCTAGATTGCCGCACATGGGACGTGTAACCTTTTTTTTTTTCAAAGTGAACCGCGAAAAAAAAAGAGAATACAGGAGTTGAACACCATGCCGCTGGAAACTCTCGCTGTAACGTGGAGTTCATCTTGCCTCGGGTAAAAGTCAGACTAGCATATGTTCTTTAAGGGTCAAGATTTCGAGAAATGGCGGAATGCAGGCAGCGGAGCGCTCCAGTTGACCAGAAACTTGCCGCTCACATCATCTCCCAACAAAGCGAGCCCTCACTCGCTGCTGATCTTTTCGATGAGAACGGGAACCGTATGGCATGTTTGGATGCTGCACTTTTCCGACAGGTCTGTCAATATTGGGCGTGAGATGAAAATCTTCCCTGAATAATCCTCCGAGAATCGCACGATTCTGCAAGTGTTTGTATATTTATGTAACCGTCAAAAATCATGCCCAGGTCTCGTAGGTGTGTGAAGTATTGGTCAAAAGGCGAACTATAAATAAGGCTATGGTTTTCAAGGTTGCAGAAAACCGTGGTGACATTTTTGTACCTCGGAAACAGCCGCAGGTCTCAGTTTCCTCAAATTTGGGGTGTTCGCATTTTTACGGAGCGTAGTATTGTTGTGGAGATCATACAACTAACTGCTAATATACCTTCTGCCAGGGTCAGGCACAGCGGTGGTCCGGGTCGTCCTGAACAACGTCCCATGTGAGGGACATTTTTCTGGCTAAAAAACGACCCTCTAGGAAACGTGAAAAAATTGGTAGACGTTACTGACTATTTTCATTTTGGAATTATTTTCAATTTTTGGGGACTCACCATTCCAAAGAAGATGAATAGCGTTTCATGCGCTGCCGATATTGGAAAACTTCAGCCAGATGAGGAGCAGAAAAGCACTTCAGAAACCGGAAAAATCTTCGCCCTCCGTTTTTGGCCACGGTGGTCCGGTGGAGCTCTCGGACCATCATGGGACCACCGCACATTTGAACGGCCATAACTCGGATCAAAATCGATTATATGAGCTCATCTCCGGACGTTTCCTAGCATCTGTGTACAGTTTCCATTCTTGCAATAGGTCATGTATATATTTTTTCAATGTCCGTAGGGGTGACAGGCGAAGTTCAGTCTTTGGAAAAAGTTGTTTATTCACCTATCTATAAATATCTTTTAGAAAGCCTATTGGTACCTGAAACCGACATTCGGCCATTTCCTGACTCGCTTACTTTCGGCGTGCACGATTTTGAAATTGTTTCGAATCTTCGAGTGCTAAGGTATTAAATGATGACGGAGATGTTGTGTGCTATCTATCTAAAGTCGCGGAGCAAGAATTTGGCATTCGTGTGTTATTTTTCGCAGTATTTTTCCTCCTCTAAGAGCTTCAGCACCCAAAGGTATGAGGTGTTATGTGAACCAAACAATAGTTCAAGTTTGGCTACCAACTCAGAATTTCTGGTCACGGTCTGCCACAGAAGAGGCATGAAAATCTTAGACCTGGTGCAAAAAAAAAATATTTGCAGACCTTATGCAAAGGGTGCGAAGAATGGAATGGAAAGAGTATGAGGTCGTTAACATAACGAGAGCTCAATTGCTGAAGCTTGCTACAACGCTGTAGGTCCTAGCAGAGATAGACGAGATAGAACTTGCAATGCTGAGAATTTGAAAGCTTCGGATAATTTTCACGAGGAGTGAGGCGGTGTTCACGCGGAAAGCCATGTCAAGCTAACGTTTTAGCGCATAATGCTGCAGATTTTCTTGGCACGGATGATGTCTTCAAACTGAGCTTTCGATCCTATCTCGAATGTGGTATCACTGCTTAGGAAAGTCTGGCGTTCGCTAAACAATTCCCTTATTGTGATGGCAATGAAGTCCGTTGCAATGCCTGCTGAATCGCATGACGATCCCACATCTGCCAAGCGTATGGTCAAGAATTTGCAGAGCACATGAAGTTTGATTTGCTGAAATGTTCACTGAAAAACCACCTCCCCTGTTCTATGTTGACCGACGGAACTTACAACGACACCGATCGCAATATTTCTGATGGAGATTATCTCACCCTCTTACAGACCCGTAACTTCCCGTTTCTCGTTAGCAGAAACAGAAAGCGAAAGCCCGAAGACATCGTCGACGCATTAAAAAACTTTCTAATTGAGGAGGATTCATGGGCAGACATGCAGAATGGTCTTTCTCACAAGCCCTTCGCGTTTGTCATAAGAAAGGTGATGGCCCTGTTTCCCGACGGTGCATCTGTGATGGCAGGGCACATAAACGGCGTTCACCCAAAACTTCAGCGCATGGTAGATGACGAGAGAACACTTGATGGAACTGTGAGAACAGGTGTGAATCCAATAAGATTCAAAGAAATTTTAGATATCTAAATATGTTTTGTTTTAGGGTTTCTTCTCAGCTTCTACGCTGCACATAGCTAAGAACAACTACGTATTCTATCAAAAAGGGGTCTCCCAAGCAAAAGAGGTTTGGTTGGCGTCAGAAACGTTCCAACAAAAAGGGAACAATAGGTAAGTAGAATGAGGAGAGTCTGCAAAAAGTGAACAATATTTTCTCAGACTGATTTTCCTGGCCGATACTTCTTAACAGTAAAAACAAACCGTTGCGGTGTTCTACACGGAAGCCCTCTGTGGTTCCAAACATGGTCTTGACTACACGAGAACCGTTAAAAAGTATGTGCATGTAAACCTAATACTTACCATCAGAATAGAAGATGATGCCAAAAACACAGAGGGACGGTTAGCTCCAGCTGCTACGAGAAGCGAAACCAAAGTGCAGCATCTAATGAGAATATTTTTTTAAAATAATCTCGTCAACGAATAGAAGTCCATTCTTGGAAACCATTGAACTCTTCCTTGTGAAATACCACAACGGTTTGTTTTTGCTGTTAAGAAGTATCGGCCAGGAAAATCAGTCTGAGAAAATATTGTTCACTTTTTGCAGACTCTCCTCATTCTACTTACCTATTGTTCCCTTTTTGTTGGAACGTTTCTGACGCCAACCAAACCTCTTTTGCTTGGGAGACCCCTTTTTGATAGAATTGTTCACTTTTTATTGATATTACGAAGTAATATCTCTGAAAATCTTCAATATTTTTCGAATAGCATGGATTGCTATAATAATCAGTGAGCAACAAACTTGTTGCGCACGCTACAAATGAAGCGCTACTCACTTCCCACGACGTCCTGATGACGTCAGAAGATGCCCTATGCACTTGGCACCACCTTGGCACGACGTCCTGATGACGTCACCATATGCTTTATGCACTTGGCACGACCTTGGCACGACGTCCAGATGACGTCATCAGATGCCCTATGTACTTTACATGACACCCTGATGACGTCATCAGATGCCCTATCTACTTTACATGACACCCTGATGACGTCATCAGATGCCCTATGTACTTTACATGACACCCTGATGAAGTCATCAGATGCCCTATGTACTTTACATGGCACCCTGATGACGTCATCAGATGCCCTATGTACTTTACATGACACCCTGATGACGTCATCAGATGCCCTATGTACTTTACATGACATCCTGATGACGCCATCAGATGCCCTATGTACTTTACATGACATCCTGATGACGTCATTAGATGCCCTATGTACTTTAGATGACACCCTGATGACGTCATCAGATGCCCTATGTACTCTGCATGACACCCTGATGACGTCATCAGATGCCCTATGTACTTTAGATGACACCCTGATGACGTCATCAGATGCCCTATGTACTTTACATGACACCCTGATGACGTCATCAGATGCCCTATGTACTTTACATGACACCCTGATGACGTCATCAGATGCCCTATGTACTTTAGATGACACCCTGATGACGTCATCAGATGCCCTATGTACTTTACATGACATCCTGATGACGTCATCAGATGCCCGATGTACTTTACATGACACCCTGATGACGTCATCAGATGCCCTATGTACTTTACATGACACCCTGATGACGTCATCAGATGCCCTATGTACTTTACATGACACCCTGATGACGTCATCAGATGCCCTATGTACTTTACATGACATCCTGATGACGTCATCAGATGCCCTATGTACTTTACATGACACCCTGATGACGTCATCAGATGCCCTATGTACTTTACATGACACCCTGATGACGTCATCAGATGCCCTATGTACTTTACATGACACCCTGATGACGTCATCAGATGCCCTATGTACTTTACATGACATCTTGATGACGTCATCAGATACCCTATGTACTTTACATGACACCCTTATGACGTCATCAGATGCCCTATGTACTTTACATGACACCTTGATGACGTCATCAGATGCCCTATGTACTTTACATGACATCCTGATGACGTCATCAGATGCCCTATGTACTTTACATGACATCCTGATGACGTCATCAGATGCCCTATGTACTTTACATGACATCCTGATGACGTCATCAGATGCCCTATGTACTTTACATGACACCCTGATGACGTCATCAGATGCCCTATGTACTTTACATGACATCCTGATGACGTCATCAGAAGCCCTATGTACTTTACATGACACCCTGATGACGTCATCAGATGCCCTATGTACTTTACGTGACACCCTTATGACGTCATCAGATGCCCTATGTACTTTACATGACATCTTGATGACGTCATCAGATGCCCTATGTACTTTACATGACACCCTGATGACGTCATCAGATGCCCTATGTACTTTACATGACATCTTGATGACGTCATCAGATGCCCTATGTACTTTACATGACATCTTGATGACGTCATCAGATGCCCTATGTACTTTACATGACACCCTGATGACGTCATCAGATGCCCTATGTACTTTACATGACACCCTGATGACGTCATCAGATGCCCTATGTACTTTACATGACACCCTGATGACGTCATCAGATGCCCTATGTACTTTACATGACACCCTGATGACGTCATCAGATGCCCTATGTACTTTACGTGACACCCTTATGACGTCATCAGATGCCCTATGTACTTTACATGACACCCTGATGACGTCATCAGATGCCCTATGTACTTTACATGACATCTTGATGACGTCATCAGATACCCTATGTACTTTACATGACACCCTTATGACGTCATCAGATGCCCTATGTACTTTACATGACACCTTGATGACGTCATCAGATGCCCTATGTACTTTACATGACATCCTGATGACGTCATCAGATGCCCTATGTACTTTACATGACATCCTGATGACGTCATCAGATGCCCTATGTACTTTACATGACATCCTGATGACGTCATCAGATGCCCTATGTACTTTACATGACACCCTGATGACGTCATCAGATGCCCTATGTACTTTACATGACATCCTGATGACGTCATCAGAAGCCCTATGTACTTTACATGACACCCTGATGACGTCATCAGATGCCCTATGTACTTTACGTGACACCCTTATGACGTCATCAGATGCCCTATGTACTTTACATGACATCTTGATGACGTCATCAGATGCCCTATGTACTTTACATGACACCCTGATGACGTCATCAGATGCCCTATGTACTTTACATGACATCTTGATGACGTCATCAGATGCCCTATGTACTTTACATGACATCTTGATGACGTCATCAGATGCCCTATGTACTTTACATGACACCCTGATGACGTCATCAGATGCCCTATGTACTTTACATGACACCCTGATGACGTCATCAGATGCCCTATGTACTTTACATGACACCCTGATGAAGTCATCAGATGCCCTATGTACTTTACATGGCACCCTGATGACGTCATCAGATACCCTATGTACTTTACATGACACCCTGATGACGTCATCAGGTGCCCTATGTACTTTACATGACATCCTGATGACGTCATCAGATGCCCTATGTACTTTACATGACATCCTGATGACGTCATCAGATGCCCTATGTACTTTACATGACACCCTGATGACGTCATCAGATGCCCTATGTACTCTGCATGACACCCTGATGACGTCATCAGATGCCCTATGTACTTTACATGACACCCTGATGACGTCATCAGATGCCCTATGTACTTTACATGACACCCTGATGACGTCATCAGATGCCCTATGTACTTTACATGACACCCTGATGACGTCATCAGATGCCCTATGTACTTTACATGACACCCTGATGACGTCATCAGATGCCCTATGTACTTTACATGACATCCTGATGACGTCATCAGATGCCCTATGTACTTTACATGACACCCTGATGACGTCATCAGATGCCCTATGTACTTTACATGACACCCTGATGACGTCATCAGATGCCCTATGTCTTTTACATGACACCCTGATGACGTCATCAGATGCCCTATGTACTTTACATGACATCCTGATGACGTCATCAGATGCCCTATGTACTTTACATGACACCCTGATGACGTCATCAGATGCCCTATGTACTTTACATGACACCCTGATGACGTCATCAGATGCCCTATGTACTTTACATGACACCCTGATGACGTCATCAGATGCCCTATGTACTTTACATGACATCTTGATGACGTCATCAGATACCCTATGTACTTTACATGACACCCTTATGACGTCATCAGATGCCCTATGTACTTTACATGACACCTTGATGACGTCATCAGATGCCCTATGTACTTTACATGACATCCTGATGACGTCATCAGATGCCCTATGTACTTTACATGACATCCTGATGACGTCATCAGATGCCCTATGTACTTTACATGACATCCTGATGACGTCATCAGATGCCCTATGTACTTTACATGACACCCTGATGACGTCATCAGATGCCCTATGTACTTTACATGACATCCTGATGACGTCATCAGAAGCCCTATGTACTTTACATGACACCCTGATGACGTCATCAGATGCCCTATGTACTTTACGTGACACCCTTATGACGTCATCAGATGCCCTATGTACTTTACATGACATCTTGATGACGTCATCAGATGCCCTATGTACTTTACATGACACCCTGATGACGTCATCAGATGCCCTATGTACTTTACATGACATCTTGATGACGTCATCAGATGCCCTATGTACTTTACATGACATCTTGATGACGTCATCAGATGCCCTATGTACTTTACATGACACCCTGATGACGTCATCAGATGCCCTATGTACTTTACATGACACCCTGATGACGTCATCAGATGCCCTATGTACTTTACATGACACCCTGATGACGTCATCAGATGCCCTATGTACTTTACATGACACCCTGATGACGTCATCAGATGCCCTATGTACTTTACGTGACACCCTTATGACGTCATCAGATGCCCTATGTACTTTACATGACATCTTGATGACGTCATCAGATGCCCTATGTACTTTACATGACACCCTGATGACGTCATCAGATGCCCTATGTACTTTACATGACATCTTGATGACGTCATCAGATGCCCTATGTACTTTACATGACATCTTGATGACGTCATCAGATGCCCTATGTACTTTACATGACACCCTGATGACGTCATCAGATGCCCTATGTACTGATAGCCTGCGACCACTGGCAGTGGCTAGTGGCGCGAACGAGGAACGAGGGACGAGGAACAGGACACGAGGGACGCGTTACAAGAAAAAACGCGAATTTTAGCTAAGCTTCCGCCGATCTAACTTTTTAATTTTCAATCGATTTGGCTCAAATTTTGTCAGCGGGTGTCTTCTATACTCTCTCACTTATATCCAGAAGGAAATCTCTAGAAAATTTGTTTTACAGGTTTTATTAACTACTTTACCAAAATCTAAGTGATCACAAGTGCCAGGCAAAACCAAACCTCTCCAGCCGCTTCGCGGCTGGAGCGATATCGGCTCGCCCAAGAACAGATGAAGTTTTCGTACCTCAAAATGGGGGTGCTACATCAGGTCCGCTGGTTGGCCAGTATGCAGCAAGCGCTAGCGAAGATCCTACGCAACTACCCCGTTTTGTTGAGGTGCCTTCAAGCCTTGGCGAACGAAGACACAACTGAAAGTATCAAAGCAAGATGGCTGCTGCGTGTATACTCCTCGATGGACCCACGTTTCTAATTCTTGACCACGTGAGCCATACACTATCCCAGCTGACATTTTTTTTCAGAGGAACTATAATATGAAGAAAGTCTCATGGTAGATAATGCGTCTCGCTCACGCTATTTCAACCACATGATGGGAAACAACGGCGGCAAAATGGCAAATGCTGCAGAAAGATTATTGGGAGACAATAACGTTTCGAAAATGAAGAATCCCTTGCACTTAAGATACGAAAGTGAGACCAGAGTGTTTCTCGATCAGCACTATACCTCCTTTTAAAGCCTAATGTCTAAGCACCTGTGGTTTTGTGATCGTAAGACATGTAGGGGAAATGAAAAAAAAAAACGCTCCCAACTTCGGAGTCCCAGAACACGGAGCCAGAAAAACAGGGATGAGGAGTCACACCCGTCAAAGAGACTAAGACAACGCCTTTCGCTTCACCGATTACACTACTTTTGGTAACGAAGTTCTTAGCTATCCAGCCTTGGGTAAGGTTTTTAACGAAGATGCAGCTGCTGCTGTGGCTAGCGCCCACATCACTGAGTCCTACTCCAGCTATACCAATCAGATTCAAGGGTATATGTCCCCAAGAGATGACTCTAACGCAGAAAGCAGAAGGGCTTCCGCTATGCTTT
Source organism: Aplectana chamaeleonis (assembly GCA_029168955.1). Taxonomy (NCBI): domain Eukaryota; kingdom Metazoa; phylum Nematoda; class Chromadorea; order Rhabditida; family Cosmocercidae; genus Aplectana; species Aplectana chamaeleonis. Next base: position 503,532 of record JAPDOI010000419.1, read on the forward strand.
AAGTCGTCATATATTGCTGAAGACGATACATTGTAAAATAGCGAGTTTAGAAGACTCCAAAATGTATAAAGCTGCGAACGCCAAGTTAAACACCAGAGGTTAGCCCAAATATATAGACGACGCGAACGAGATACAGATTATGCAGTACGCCAAGATTCGATGACGAACTCAATCGCCTTACACCAGAAGTACTGTGCTATACAGGATGCAGTGCCATCGTTAAAAACCTTGTACGCTACCATTGCCAGTTCTGCACGAAGTTTGCAGTCGTGGCATAACTACTTCCAAAGCAATAAAAATAGTCTCCGCTTTATGGGCTTACGCTAGAAAACCACGAAGTAGTGTCTATTCTAAATGTTGTAGAAGAGGTAATGTAGAGCTAGTGAAGTGTGCATGAATGAGAATGGTGGCCGACGCGGTTGGCGTGCTTGACAGGCGGCCGTCTCATGTGCCGCCCTCGGGCGGGTGTTGGATTTTAACGACGGTCGTCCCTCTCCCACCGTCTGCAGAGCTGATTGATCGGCGCAGTGCTTGCTGCCAGCCGGTGTCGGCCCCGTTCATAGTTGATGGCGGTAGGACTTTTCGCATGCTTGTCCGAGAGTGACGAACGCAACAGCCGCCTGCCAAGCACGCCGGCCGCATGGGCCGCCATTCTCATTCGGACGCACCTTACACGTTTGATGATTTACTCCATTTTTCATTTCGAACCGCACATGTGCCATCGATAATGTTAACTATTCCATGGTAAATAATCATGACCCCAGACAATTTTACCTAAAGATTCGACTTTTCAGCGATACACATTATTTTAGATGGGTCAAAAAAGTAACAACCCCCCCCAAAATTTCATGTTTTCCCTAAAAAATGACGACCCCTCGGTCCCACGGTGGTCCACGGACCACCGTGAGCTTGACCCTGCCTTCTGTATGAATTTTTAAAATCAGCGTCTAAAGTCGCATTCCTATTCGAGCGCCTACCTGGACACCCCAATAAAATGAAGGCATTAATTTGCTTTTCAATTTCCACCAAACTCAACTAGTAAAAATAAAATCAAAAAACCTCACCAATCGCATGCTCTCCATGCGTAAGCGCAACAATCTAAAACAAATTTAATGGACATGGATTTACCAAAATCTATTTCTTGGTTCACTGACCAGAAGAATGTAACTCAGGACGGTATTCATTGTGAACACTGAATGAGATAATGAACCACTCCCCCTTCAGATAACAAACAGACTAATTTAACAGTAAAGTGCAACCACAAGCTACTCTAGAGCAAAGGGCTTCTGACGTTAGGAGCTGTCGTTGAAAACCCACTCCCCTTCGGAACGGCCTCAATTTTCTACAGCGATGATAGATTTCGCTCTTATCAGGGTGCATGACAAGCGTGCTTCAACAGCGCAGTTCCTCGAGTATGGTCCTTGTGAAAGATCCATATCTAGTAAATAGCATCAACTGATGTCAGGGCTCGCATGATTACCCGAGAAATATTGTTGGGTGGCAAGGCTGCTAATATTTTATCCTTCCTCCTAAAATGTTCACCTCGGTGGATGGCTGTTGTGTAAACTGGACCTTGTGCGTATGCGGAGTCATCTCTAGGGCCGTATAGGGCCCATTCGGGCCGCTCGAAGCCTTTTTTGACGTGTTTTTCGCACTGGGCCGCAGTCCTTTCGATTCCCTGTGGAAAATCCAAGGTAGTCTTTATAGTGGATAATGTTTTTAAACTCCAACAGGGTAATGATCGAAGGCGTTTTGCTGCTAGTTGCTACCCTCGGGGGGGGGGGCCTCGCTTAAGCCGAAGGGGAAGTCACGAGACGACGGATTTGTCTTCTTCTTCAGCGTTTGTCCCGCTTCAGTGCGGGGTCCGCTTTTTTTATGCGTGGGCGCCATTTTCCCTGTCATGTGCCTGATCAGGGTTTTTGTATCAATGTAAAGAAGCTTTATCCAGTTTATGCGGCCGTGATGCAAAGCAGAACATTCCATGAGGAACTCGATCAAACGCCATTTCTGGATCGAGAAAAACGAGATGAAGAGTCTTCTGTTGCTCGAGGTGTTTCTCAACCAGTAGTCGTGCAGCGTGGATTTCACGGATTTCATGAGCGATAATGCTTTCCAATTCTTTTATGGTGCAAGATAGTAAAACAAAGGGTAATTCACTTTATCCGCTGGATGGCCTTTCTTCTTTCAGAGTGGAATAGTCGTGCTTCGCTGCCCATCTTTGAGTGCTTCAACGATCTGGTTGAAGTACTACGCAAGCCATATCAATGGCATCCCAGCATCGTGACTTCCACATCTCTACCACTAGATCTTCTGACCCCCCCACCTCTCCTCGGCCTCATACATCCTATCGCCATCTTCACTTCTTCGGTGGTGATATGCTGGACAGGACCGCTTGTAGACGGGCGTTAAAGGCATCGTACACGCTGAGAGCCACTCGCGGTTTTTTTCGGTTCGAATGATTTTCTGGGCCCAACAAAGAACGTAGGGAAAGTTTGTTCGGTTGAAAATGCCTTATTGCGAAGATTAATTAGGTCGAATGTTCCAAATTCCGTCAAAAGAGGCCGGCCCTCCGTCAATCATCTGGCACAAATTGCTGTCAGCCATCATTGAAGTAAATGATCAACAATTGATACAGTAGAACTGAGGGGAAATTGATGGAATATACTATACCATTACGTGAAGAATGACTTTTCTACGCACATCAGTCAACCTTTTCATCTCCAAAAATCACTTGACAGAAAGATAAAGTTCATTTGATCATGAGATCGTTGGTCAAAACAGCGATCTCCACCGATCGACTCTTCCTTCGAATGAGATACCTTCCGTACGAAAAAGGGGTTTTCGGTGATTTTCTCGCGGTTTTTTCAACATTGCTGTTATATAGGGTACTAGAGCTCTCATTATGTATGTAAAACTCGAGAACGAAACCCATCGTGAACGATGCCTTTAAGGGATAGGCTAATTTGGGAATTCTTCCGGCGAGAATTTCTCGACACAGTCGCACCACCTCGTCATCACCTTACCACGGCTCATAAGCAGCCGACTATGGTCGTCATTAACACCGTGAAATTTTTTGGTGTCTTCGATACCACGCTGGAGCGACTTCAAAAGTCGGTGCACAAGACGCTCATCGTCACGCGCATCCAGCTTTTCATACAGCTGTCCGCAATGCGCTGCCTTTTCTTTTGCAATGGTCTTTTTGACCGACTTCTTCGCATCACGATAGTCCTGCCAGTCATCGGTCGTTTTGTTAGCAAGGAAAGAGTGGTACACCTTCTTCATTTTTTGGAACGTCACTCGCCCTTCTCTGTCCTGTACCTCGTTTCTTTATCAATCTTGCGTCGACCGGGCTTCGTTACCCCTTGTACAGACCGCGCCAAATGAATAATCGATTTAAAGACACACTCCAACTTCAGAATCATTTTTTTGTGTTTTCTGCCTATCTTGGAGAAAATTTCACGCTGATCACAATGGTGTTTTCAGAATCGCTCAGAACTCACTACGAACGGAGTTACGGCTCCTCAAAAAATTCGATTTTGAACAGCTAGAAGTTCTCGGACGAGATGTCTCGAGCCCGTATTTTCTCGTTATTCGCAGCCATCGTTTTGTAGCAGGCCACAAAATAAAGCCAGACCGAAAACAAATTGAAGAACATAGGTTTTGAATAAAATCATTTGCGTGTATCTTCCCTATTGGAGTCGGAAACCTGGCGGTGGGCGTTACCCATTTTTTCTTTCAGGGGGGCGTGGCCGACTTTTTCCTAACTCTTTCTCGCTTATTTGAGCGAACTGAGATTTCGCGCTCAGCAGGGTTGCTATAGGCGGCGACCGGACCATAATATCAAAAATTACCTCTGAGGTTGGACTGTGCCCTAAACTGCCTTCTACCATGATTCACATACATTCCTAACTGGCGGTAGCTTAACACGTTAAATTACGGCAGCTGCTCCCCCGCCCCCCATCCCTTCAGGGGCCACCACTTTACTCGAGTTGGTTCGCACCGTTCAGCAATCTTACACATTGGCGGCATAATGTTCTTCGAGCAGCCGTCGATGTTTTGTAATGACTGTCTCGTACGGCACTACCTCTGCAGCCGTTAACATCTTTTCGTCGCATTGTCGAACAAACACAAAGTCAATTTGCGACATGTCGCTGCAGTGTAATAAGTGACAGGATGGAACTAGCGCTTTCGGAACTTGAAGTTCACAATGACGATGGCATATGATTTGATATACTCGAAAACGCGTTCGCCGTCTGCATTTTTTTATCCCATACCCGAACCCTCTAAGACAACAATAGCACTGGCTCGTTTCTCCGATCTGGCCGTTTATATCACCCACAACCACAATAGTATCTTCTGGTGGCACCTCGGCGGCCTTCTCATCGAGCATCATCCGGAAATCGTTTTCCAAGTGCTCAGAAAAACTCGTCTGCGGAGCGCACATCGAGAAAAATGGACTCGCTGTTCCTCACTGACGATGATTATCTTCATCAAACAATTGTCACGACGGTGCACTTAGGCACTCGGGTCACGTAAGCGTTCAGACACGACAACGCCACTCGTGGTCCTAGAGCTGGCATTATACAGAACCTTTAGGCCTTAGCTAATGTTCTTGAACTTACTATCCGGCCATCTCTTGTCTTGCTCCGAACAAACATCAACACGTCTACGCTCCGGAGCAAAAGCCAGTCTGCTTGAGGGGTCTGACAACGTTACAACATTTGGAACGCAAGGATTGACAACGTCAATGAACTAACGAACTAGCCTGGTTACCCTTCGTCCTTGCATCGAAGGCCCTAGCAAACTTTCACCACTCACCAGTTCCGTTAGTAGGCGTTATCGGAGACGCCGTAGCATCTGCACCCACACACAAAGTATTTCATGGTTCTCTCATGTGACTCAGTGCGTGTACCTTGACGTAAGCCGCTGTTCCCAATGAGCTACAAAACCAAAATTTCATTTGCTATCTATCACCTATTTCGCCGCCTCTACTCATTCATCGGGTGCGCTGAATCATGGATGCTGAGCTTTTTGTGGAATGTGGGCTACTCTGCTAGTAAGAACTGCAAAAAACGGGAGGAGAACACAGCAACAGGGCAAGATCAATTTTGTAACTTTTCATATCTCAGGGTGAAAATATTGACCAGTTATTGTGATCTCGCTGTTATTAGGGGTGCGTATAGAAATCTACTGCTATCTTTCCCATAGTGCTTCTGCTTCTACTGGACCCAGCAGACGTTTGAGTTAACACAAGGAATTCTTGAGCGATAACGCATGCACAGCTATATAGCTAAAGACTTTCCCATGTTTTGTATAAAGGTGCTGCCGGTTAGCACAGTACGGCAATTAGTCCGTAACTCCTTAGGTTTTTCTTAGAGCCAGCCGATCAAGCAAGTAAGGCAAAGAAGTCCAGTTGTTTGTATGTCGAAGGTTCTTGATGACGAAGATTAGAATCGGTCATTGAACAGTACCATTATAAGGAGAGCAACTACCAATCCACCTTACGAATGGCCTACGACTCAAAACGTGGCAATGAAAGAAGCTGATCAACAAGAAACTTGCTCGGAAAAAGTAATAATGGGGCTCAGGGACTAACCAGTTACCCCTTCGAAAAATATCTGACTGGTTAAGCCTTGTTGACTTCTACATGCAACTTTCACCAACTTCCTGCCACTCTTTCTCACTTCTTACTCAACTCAATCTCTAGAAGGGCTCAAAGCTCATTTTGCATTAAAAGAACTCTGCTTCTTCTATCCTGGCCCAAAAGACAGTGTACATGCAGGGAAGCCGTTCTATGGTTAGTCACACCCGACATCATTCAGACAAAGATGCACTTTTGTAGCCGAGGCTCTGATAAACGTTTTCATTCACGGATGTTTTTTGCACCCACGACCACGCCTTCATAGAGTCTAGTCTGAGCTCAGATACTCGCGGCTTAGTAAGGCAGCACGAGGGGATTACTAACACAGTTACTCGTCGAGGTGTAAGCCCCTTTCTTTCCCCCAACTGCTGCCCAGCGCAGCACGTTGTGTCCTCTTGCTCCGCTCACTGCCTTAACTGCTGCTCGTATAGTGGCCCCACGTGCTGCTACAGTCGCCCCAACTGCTCCAGTCGTCTCCCCCACTGCTGCTCCTCATTGTGGCCCCAACTGCCGCTGTTCTATCCCCAATCGCTGCTAATCATGGTCCCGATTGCTGCTCTTCATTTATGATCTTTCCTTTCTTTCTCATAACCCTTCTCCCTGAGGGGGTATGTCGACCTCAGCAGCACCGCTGGGTCGACCTATCAAAAATAGAGACCTCCTTGAGGCTCATTAATATTCACAACGGCTGTTTTATCCTTTGACCTTCGCCACAGTTGAAGGAAATGGTGCTGGCACTACTGGCTGTCTCATGCCCACCCTAGGCGGCCTCGTATCTGGCACGAGTTTGCAAGGGCCGTTCAACACAGGCCTCGGTCAGTAGTGATTGTGAGTCTCCGAAAACATTTCTAGACACAGAATTTCTCCATACCTTGAATAAGAATTGATTTTCACTGGGTTTCGTGACTGTAGAGATGTGAATTAGGCTTGATAATCTTTTTCTCTTGTCTGGAAAAACGAATTATGACTTTCTTTGTACAAAAGGTTATATCCACATATTCCAAGAATGAAGTTCTCCTCAAATTAGTCTTAAGTCGCTAAAATTCACACTGTTCAGAAGAATGTCCAGGGCTAAACGGAATTCAAATATCAGAGTATTCGTCATTTATTGAGCTCCCCGTAAATGGTGATTTCTATTCCTCCAAGAAACAACGATTTTAGAAATTCTTGAAATTTTTTTCTTGTTTCTAAATTATTGTCGTGAACATTTTTCGGGAAGGTTCAAATTATTAATTTCATTGGAAAGTTGTTTTTGAGAACTGTCGGCTTTAAATTTTGTGAGCATTGTGCTTTTCGTGAAAAAAAGGTACATATTCCCCATTGTGCTTGATTTTTGGCAAACCATCGCCGCTCAGCATTTGAAACTACAAGTGTTTGTCTAAAACCAAGAGAATTGGTTTTTCTATGTAAAATTCGAGAAAAGTTTGAGTTCATGGAAACGCATTTCAGAGTGAGAAGGTGATTTTTTTTTAAATTTCCGACTTACACCTTCCAGATTTAAAAAAAAACAAAATGTTGCAAATCTGGAAGAACACGCTAAATAAATCATATTAAAAGAGTCGAACATCTCTCGAATTTTCGGCCGGTTTCACACAACCACCATCCGATGAGAATGACGATTCGTCCCTTTTTCCAGAATAATTCATCAGTTTTTAGCCGAGCTGAACCGTTCAAATTGCTCTCAAGGAACTACTTTTCTCGAGGGTGTCATTTTAAATTGGCAATTTCTTCAGAGTGGAACTGCATTTAATCTATAATCAGTAAAATACCAGACGTTTTTTTTCTGAAGACTCGATGCAACGAAAATGTGAATCTTCCATAAAAGTACACACCACGTTTGAAGAGGTGGCGCGCTGATAAAAGTGTGCTTTCCGCGCAATGGGTTGGCCGCCACCGAACGTGTACCCAGCGATGAAGTCGTAGAAGGGCGACCATTTGGAGATGAACTGGATGTGTTGAAAAATGGCTTCGAGCAGTTGGCAGTTAGTTGCGTCAGGTCGCGGCGATTTGGCGATCGGATATCAGCGTGTCTTGGTCGGCGGCGAGTGGGCGGCGCCTGGTCTTTAACTCGAAGACAAACTGGTATTAAATTGACAAACTTGCTGCATATTCACGGGAAGGAATCGTTTGACTTCAACCACCTCTATTGTTTTTTGCGAGCAACACATAATGGTACAGTCGATCTGGTTAGAACACTGTCGAAAAAGTGTGCAGCGGGGAAGGTGTGGAGAAACCATTCGGATGCACTCACTGATCCGGAAATTTGAAAACACGCAATGTCGGAAAAAAACGACTACGAACGATCACAAAAGGACCTGTATGGCTCTAAACCTGAGTGTTCCTCTCACGCCACGCCCACTTCTTTCAACCAGTACCTATCCGTAAATTACTGAAAACCCAGCCTTAATGGTAACAACATACATTCAGGAGGCTAAAATCCACCCCGCTCATTAAAACTTACCCCATTTGATAATCGGTTGCCTTCTTATAGTCGGGTTTTCGGTTAGACACTTTTATCGGTAGCCGCTGAGGAAATGGGCGCAGCGTGAACGGATATTAAAGTTCGGGGCCGTATAAGGCTGTTTTGTGATCGTTATTAGCCGTTTTTCATCATTATTGATGCAATAAGCCTCGGTTCTTTCGATTTACGTTGATAATGCAACTTGTTTTGATCGTTGCCTTCATGGTATTCCGTGTGATATAGCTGACGATCGATTGGTTGTGTTAACTATAAACAACTTCTCAGGGAGTGGGCATGTTCACGTTCTTAAAAGGAAAGAACTCTGCATGTTTAGTATGTGTATGGTCGTAGTTACCTAAGGTATCACTTTGAGCAGTGTTACCACACTTTGCTGGCCACAACACAAAGCAGCAGCTGAGGCAACGAATGGAGGACGAGGGCAGCACGTCCTCCTCGACCTCGTCCCCTTGTGCTGCTCTCGCTGTTTTAGTGGAAGTGAGAGTTAGTTGTGCTCCATGACAGCCCACAATCGTCTGAGATGAAAACCGTTCGTTTGTTTCAATTATATACACCTTGTTTTGGGTAAAAAAAGAGAAAAGGTTAATTGACATTTAGCTATCCAGATGCTTGTATGTGCAAGTTTGTAACAAAGAGCTCTCCATGCTGATTGTAATTATGCTCGTAGCTGTCCAAATGGACCAATTCGAGCAATGCTACCACACTACGATTGCCACAAAAAAGAGCAGCTGAGGCGACAAATGGAGGACGAGGGCAGCATGTGCTGCTAAGAGCGGCACAAAGGCAGCAAATTCCGCCTGAAGAATGGCAAATGTTGTCAATGGTTCTGACAACGGCAGTGAGGCGGGGATGTAAAATAATCGCGTCCAGTGGACCACGCGGCGAAGCGGCATGGGAGAAGAACAGAAAGGACACACGCGACATGATGGAAGTACTGAGGGAGGCCTCATCTATGTTTAAGCGCAACATCGTCACGATGTTCGGAGTAGTGCCATCGATGGAGGAGCCGTGTGGAGTGCTAGCAGCGACAAATCGAAAAACCTCAAAGGAAAGCTATGCCGCCAACATCATACGAGCATTCATGGTGGCCCTGGACAAACAACTAAAACCGTAAGTCAGAGGGAAGCTTTTCGATTTTCGGGAGGAGACCACACCCTGAAGGATGCCTACGATGATAGACGACGAGCACGGAAGAAAAGGGAGGAGCCGCAGCCTAGGATGGATTATGGTGACCGTTGGGGCCCCTGTAATTTCCGAGGGGGGGGGGCTCGCTTACACACGTATTACCAGCATAGTGATGTACAATCATATGCGCGGTAGTGGGCACGTTATCTTCACGATGAGAGTCTATAAAATTGTTTTAGTTTTTTTTGTGAAAAAAGTTTTAACTAAGTCGTTGTAGTTTTGTTATGTTTATATGGTTTATAAATAATTGTTAAGGTACAATTGTCTAGCATCTGCAGGAACGCCGATTTCAGAAGGAGGGAGTTGTTACGAATGGCAAGGATTGGCCGTGGGTCACCGTGCTCCGATGACCACTGGAGGGGCGGGGCGACCGAGGTCGTCCGGGAAATGGCCACCAATGAGGGACCTGGCAGCGAGCCAACGGAATGGCCATAAAAGGTCCTCTGAATAGGCAACGAGAGCTCTTTGGTCCACTCTTCCTTCGTTCTCTGGCTAACACCATTTGTATTGTTTGATAACAAACGGTTTGTGGACCAGTTTCTGTGCAACATTCCCAACTCTCACCTAGTTTCTATACACATTCTCTCACACAAGACCGAGAAGCAGGGCCAACCCCTGGTATAAGACACAGCCTCTAAAGGCAGCGTTCACGATGATCATCCTCCTTGACTTTCCACGGTGAAATGATAGGCGAGAAGGATCCTAGGCTCCCAGTGTCAAAAGAACGGTAGAAAACGAGCCAGGAGCGGCAAAATAACGAAAACTGAAGCTGGGTATCAAATTTTTGTAAATATTTGACTTCATATCAACCGTACAGATCAAGGACGAGTCATATACATGTACAATACACGCACTATGTTACTCAATAAAGCCGGAAAGTCGCGAAATCCCGACTTTTCTTCACAACTCGGCTCAGAGTGCTCCGTACCAGTCCGGACAGACATTTTTTCGAATGAGCCTCAAAATCTCTTTCTTTTGAGATAGCACGTGTCTTACTACCAACAAGGCATATGGGACTTTTACAATCAATCGATGTGGGGAAAGGAAAATTCAAGCAATATGTGATTATTCGGCGTGATGTCACGTTTACTTAATGGCATCGTACAAGATCAGAACCATATATTGGTTTTTCATGTTTTTCTATAGTTTGACCTCTTCAGTGAACGAAAAAAATGTCGATTTGTAAAGAGAAATCAATCGGAACACATTGTAAATATGAATTTGAATTTCGCGCCAAAGTCGTTTCTTAGGTTTTTCTGCATTTGGAGACTTGGTCACCGCCATTTTCAAAGTTTTCCTGAATGTAGAGTTTGTACCAAAAATGTTTTCCACGTTGTTGGACGGTCACATCAACATTCAAAAAAAGTGTTAGATGACCGACCCAGGAGTGTTAGATGATCGACTCCTCAGATTGGCATCACGCTCAGGATTGACCTTACCGTGTTCCCAGAAACAAACAATCAGTTCAAAATAGGGACCAGAGAAATATGAAATTTCGGTCGCGATACCACCTGTTTGACTGCATCGCTACGCCGTGCCGGGTTCCAGGGTAGAAAAAATTAAATCTTGGATGGGGGCGGTTTTAGTCGAGAAATGGATAAGGCGTTATAAGAAGCCCTTACGGATTGAAAAAATTTTAGATCATTTTCAGACAAAGTCACTGGGGTGCCGCCGAGCGAGAAAAGCCTCCAGACCGGTTGTTTCTGTTTTAAAGACGTCTGCAACGAGCGCAGTTGTGATCCTGTGCCTTTTGCGCCCGAGCTAGGGACGATGAGGGTGTCTGCCGCAGCGTTCTTAGGGTGGTCAAAAATTAAGTTTTCCGGATTGAGCTGCGGCAGTGTTCATTCGAAGGGGGATCAGAAAGTGAAGTTGTAGGCTGAGTCTCAGGTCGATTGGCCCTGTTTGAGCAGAGAAAGTGTAACCGAGGTGACGCTAGGCGGGAAATGCCTCCAGACAGTTGTTTCTTTTCTGAAAGAGCTCTACACTGAGCTTAGTTTTGATCGCAGGCAATTTGAGCCCGAACGAAGGACGATGACTGTGTCTGTAGGGGCGTCGAATCGGCGAGAAAACGCTGTTTCAGCCCATTCCAAAGATTAAAAAAAAACAAGTTCTCCGGATTTGGCTGCCGTAGTGCTCATTTAAAAGAGGATCAGAAAGTGAAGGTGTAGGCCGAGTCTCACGTCGGTTGGTCCCGTTTGAGCCGAGAATGGGACGTCGGTGATCTGGGTTCGCTTTTCGAAGACAAAATGACCGGGGTGGCGCTAGGCAGGGAATGCTTCTAGATAGGTTGCTTCAGTTTTCAAAGAGTCCACATTGAGCGTGGTTGTAAACGCAGACATTTTGTGGCCGAGCGAAGGGCAGTGAATGTGTCTGCAGGGGCGATGAAACGGCTAAAGAACATTAATTTTTACTTTTGCCACCTCCATAAACTGGTCTTGCTTACCTGGATATAACTCGTCCTTGATCTATACGGTTGGTATGTAGTCAAACATTTACACCAATTTGATATCTAGCTTCAGTTTTTGTACACTCCTTCGATTCTGTTAACCCTATATGCCTTGTTTGCAGGGTAAGACATGTGTGAGCTCAAAATTAAGAGCTCTCGATGCTGATTCTAAAAATGCCCCTAGCAACCCAAACGGACCACTTTAAACAAAGTTATGACAAAGCGGCGCTTTTCGGCGGGAAAAAGCGCCGAAAACGCCGTTTTTCCCAAATTCGCGGGCGGTATTGTATTGTATAAAGGTGCTGCCGTCCGGCACGCAGAGGCCACTAGCCCGTAACACCTCAGGTTTCCTTCCTAGGGAATTCATGAAGCCAGGCGATCAAGTAGTCAAGTAAGTCCGGTTGTTTGCATGTCGAAGGATCTTGAAGAAGATTTGTTGTCTTCGTCGGATTAGAATCGGACTTTCGTCTGCACCGATTTAGGAAAAACAGCTACCACCCACCTTACGAAGGGTGCACGATCCCGAAGGTTGCAAGATAAAAAGGTTAATCAAAAACAATCTGTGCAGTCGAGCTTTAAACCTTTGTTCGAAGAAAGTTAGAATAATGCTCAGGATTTGATCGATCTTTGAAAAAATACTGATAGGTTAGGTAGTCTGGCCTACCTTGTTGACTGCCAAATGCAAAGTACTTCCTGCCTCTCTTTCTTTCTTATTTCTTCACCTAAATCTTAAGCAGAGCTCAAAGCCTAATCATGCTGTGAGAAAAGTGTGTTTTTCTCCTGACATCAAAGGCGGTGCACATTATACTTGTTCCAGATGGAATTTATTTCGAATATCCGACTTTTTGACTATAGTCGGATATTGCACATTTTCGAATATTCGACTTTTCGACTGTAGTCGGATATCACACCTTTTCGAATATTCGACTTTTCGACTGTAGTCGGATATCGCCCTTTTTCGAATATTCGACTTTTCGACTGTAGTCGGATATCGCCCTTTTTCGAATATTCGACTTTTCGACTGTAGTCGGATATCGCCCTTTTTCGAATATTCGACTTTTCGACTGTAGTCGGATATCGCACTTTTTCGAATATTCGACTTTTCGACTGTAGTCGGATAACGCACTTTTTAGAATATTCGACTTTTTGAATAAAAAGTCGACTTCTTTATTCGACTGAAACAGTCGGATATTCGTCCGATTATTCGATTTGGAACATGTAAACTATGCAGTACACTTGTTCCAGATGGAATTTATTTCGAATATCCGACTTTTCGACTATAGTCGGATATTGCACATTTTCGAATATTCGACTTTTCGATTGTAGTCGGATATCACACCTTTTCGAATACTCGACTTTTCGACTGTAGTCGGATATCGCCCCTTTTCGAATATTCGACTTTTCGACTGTAGTCGGATATCACCCTTTTTCGAATAACCGACTTTTCGACTGTAGTCGGATATCGCACTTTTTCGAATATTCGACTTTTCGACTGTAGTCGGATATCGCACTTTTTCGAATAACCGACTTGTCGAATAAAAAGTCGACTTTTTTATCCGACTGAAACAGTCGGATACTCATCCGATTATTCGATTCGGAACAAGTATAGTGCACATGTGGAACAACCGTTCCGTCGTTAGTCACACCCGACACCATTCCGACGAAGATCCACTTTTGTAGTTTAGACACTGATAGAGTTTTCGTTCACGGATGGTTTTTCTCCCACGACCACGCCCTCATAAAGTCCATTCTGGATCCCCAATGTCGTAGATCATCACGTTCCTACAAAGTCGTTGCTATAGGATTTTTATGACCTTAGCTGGAATGACAGAAAGTTATGTAACGGGCTGTCGTGTTTAAGGGGAGTCGGCTAACCAGTGGAATCGCTTTCAGGTGTCTGCGGATTTTTATTTAAGAAACAGAAACAGAAATTCCAGTTTGACAGAAATCAGAAGATAACAAAAACCAAAAACTGGGCTGAAAACAGAAAATTTTCAAGAAATTAATAGAATTGTTCAGCGTGCACTACATGGAAATTTCCGCACGATTAAATTTTTTGAACATTCGAGAGTGGTAAACCCTATTCTCTCACTTTTTTCGAAACCCCATAAGTAGTCAAACAAAGAAGAATAGACGTCCAGGAAAGGCAGGTTGTAGTAACTGTAAAAAGATAACTAGTTTCTCTAACCCTCCTTACGGAAGACAGTTACGCTTGATTATACGATTAAGAGGTAAGTAGGCGCTAGAAAAACGAATAAATTTTCGGTGCGGATTTTCCCTGTTTTATTGTACCGTCCATCACTGGATGAGGGATCGCCGCGACGCTGCTTGGCGGGAAAAATCGCGCGCGGGAAAACGAAGGGAGAGTGGCTGTTGATCGAAGGGAGAGTGACTAATTTTTCCCGCCAAGCAGCGTAGCGGCGATCCCTCATCCAGTGATGGACAATATTTTGGCAATGTTTTCCGGATAACATTCGGTTCAAAAACTGCACCACGCTTCTAGAGCGAATACCTGAGCAGTACAAAAGCTGATTGCTATATTTTCGCTTAATGCTCTGCTTTAAAATGCTCATTACATGTTGCCTCTGTAAAAAAAACCTCAGGCTAACTAGAGTTCTTGCAATAACTTTAGTCTGATGAATGGACGGGGTAGCGGCGGTAGATCACCCCGCGCGAATCGAAACCCCATTATCCACTGAGGTTGCCAACCCCGCACGGCCAGCTGCCTCGTCCATGCGTCAGACTTAATCGAAAACGGAAACCATATGTCCGCAATGATGGAAATCGGACTTGGAGAAATCCGGAAAGATAATGAATTGCCTCGTTTGAAAGTTGATCGGAACCCGATTTGAAGAGGAGTCTTGGGTTATATTGGTACTTATGACAGCAGTGGTGACTACGACAAGGCATGGCACAAACAAACGAAAGAATTTTTGAAAAGACGCTTGATTGCCTGAGTTATTTGAACTCTTCAACGCTCGAGAGTACCGCGCGGGTGTGCAGCTCCAGAAGGGTCCGTGAGAGGTGTGGAGAAGGCCAATGTGATAAGAACCTCCCCCCCCCCCCAGAAAAACTGATTGCTGCTTTCTTTTTTGTGGCTACATTTTGTGGCCCGATTAACGTCCGGACGACTTTGGGCCGCCGAAGGTGCTCCGTCCACTCTTGTCGTTCAAAGTGCTTTGCAATGGAATCGACGGCAGGTGCCGCAATTTTCAGCAAATCTATGAAAGCGCGCTGATTATACTTTACGAAGTACATTATGGAAGAGAGAAGGGGCGTCAGATAAAAGCGCGCTCACCGCCGACCGTGTGTAGATGTCGAAGTTATGAGGCCTCAAGGAAATTGTGTCGAGTTTGAAGAGGGGCGCGCAAATCTCCAAGCTACTTGCACGACCTTCACAGTTGTTGCGAAATGATTCATTCAAACACTCTTTGCTAAGCATAGTGATAGGGCCACGATAGCTTTTGCATACTGATCATTTCGAGCGTTTGCTGCCGGCTGTTGTGGCGGGTAAAAATTGGGAAAAGAGTGTTCCCACGAGAGTGAGCCTTCCAAGGCTCCGTATACTGAGATTTTTGGGTTCTGCGTGTGAAAGTATCAGGAAATAACTACACTACCAGTTCGAGGCTTGATGCTTCAGCAAAAAACAGGATGTTAATGTAAAAGTGGGCATGAAGTCTCAATTTGATAAATTCACGGTAATGGTAAAGTCGCCTCTAGGATAGGCGAGAATGGGGTGAATATCTCGTGAAAATGTAAAAACTCACAGCGAGAAAGGGTTCAGTTTACCCCGAAAACCAGTTTAATTTGCTTCAAAAAGGGGGTGAGTTTACCTCGAAAATTATAGGAATTTGAAGATTTAGGGCATAGAAATTCCCGCCTTTTCCGCAACTGAAACCCTAGTTATACACCAGTGGAATAAAAAAACGTCCCGCAAACACATTACCGCCGCTTGCTGCGTGAATCAGGGACTCGTTTGCAATATAGCGTCTTTTACGTGCTTGAAGCAATATTGCAGACTAAAAATTTCCGGCCGTTTCAATTGTCTTTTATTGATATTTTACGCTTCCATCGCTTGTTTTTTGCTGAAAGTCACTAATAATTTATCCCTCTTGTCATAGCAGTACTTCTTATGTCGTTTCGGTAATCGTTTAACGAGTTTGAGTCTAAAAATGATCAGCTGATGGAATTTGACAAACTTCCAATAGAGTAGGTCCCGCAACGATTCAGCATATAGTGCCGCGGTTTGTATAACTGCTCGGTGCGGGCTTCCGGCGAGTTTTTCTCTCACAACTGTTCCTTTTGGCGTGCCTCGGCACAGCTAAGGCGCACATAAGTGATAGTTGTCTTGCTAGCGTTCCGCCGGTGTATAACTACTGCCATAGGCGCAGTCTTCACCGCGGTCTGCGGTGAGGAGCCAGCCTCTGCCGACCGCGGCGTAATTTGCCCCCCCCCCCGTCCCACCCCAGCCGTGAAAATAATCCCTATCACCAGGCAGTCAAAATTATGCTGGCCTCCGGAGAGGAACTCGAAGTCACCTTCCAGGGCCGACATAAGAATGCCGAATGAGGACTCTAGTGAGATGAGGCGGTTTTTCTACCGGCTGTGCACGCGATAAGCAAGTTACGGCGTGATCATTCGTTTTTATATTTTTTTTCTTTGTGATGTTTTTAGTTGATTCGAAATTGCAAGCCGTGGCGGTAATTTACCTCTTTGCGCAGATTGATATTCAACCGGTCAGCAAATTCACCCTTCGCGCAAATAAGCATTGATGAAGGGAATTTGATGCCTAATGATAATAAACGGTGATAAAGACGCTTTCTTCGAAACATCGAGTCTCGATTCGGCAGAGTATGCAGGCACTCGCAGCAGGATGCCGCTGAAACTGCCAGATTTTGTAGGTAGCCTCGAACCCTCAGGCAAGTATGAATGCAGTCACAGCGTACAACTAAGCGACCGGGTCGGGCTGATTTGATTAGAAAAAGGGCGTTGCAACCTGCACGGACTCGCGCGAGTGCGCAAGCATGTAGCGTTATAGTTATCAATTTGTTGCGAAGCGTTTATCGTCCATCACTGGATGAGGGATCGCCGCGACGCTACTTGGCGGGAAAATTGCGCGCGGGAAAACGAAGGTAGAGTGGCTATTCATCGCGCAATTTTTCCCGCCAAGCAGCGTTGCGGCGATCCCTCATCCAGTGACTGACGATATGCAACTGAACTGTCTCAAATTGGAACCTCACCATTCCTCGGGTGGCGGCCATCGTGTATCAACGCCCCTGAGAAGGCGGGAGAAACGGGGAAATAGCGAGGTTCCTGACTGGAAGCAACAACCGGGGGCCGGGGCTAACCTGTGTTGTCAGAAACTTCGCTCCTCCCCCGTTTCTCCGGCCTCCTCAGGGGTGTTGATACACGATGGCCACCACCCCCGTTCCTCTGGTTCCCATTAACTACCGCAGCAACTTAAATAAAATTGTACGATAGGACTCATAGAATTCATCTCAGATTTAACAAACTAAAAGAAGATGGCACAAGAGGGTGTTCATCCTAAACTTTCAATAAGAAATTGCTCATTGATTACTGTGCTTATCTGGGCCAAATTCCGGCCCGAAGTTGCGTCTCAACACGGTTTGCAGCAGCACGCGCTCGAGTCAGTCGGGTTTCCAGCGCCAAAGCCGACTCGATGTGGCTTTTTCATACAATTTTCTCCAATTTTTCTTAGTTTCCGATTTCTAAAGCCCACCTACAGTCATGAGATCGGCGGCTGCGGCGCTGGAAGCTCTTCTGACTCGGGAGCTTGCTGCCGCAAAGCGTGTCGAGACGCAATTGCGGACCGGAATTAGGCCCAGATAAGCACAGTATTTCACCTTCTTCGAAATTATTGAAGGTATCAGTACAGCATTGTCGGCACGGATCGTACTGATACTCTATTAAAGGTTGGTGCAAGCGCGGTGCACGTACATAGTTTTAAAACATGGCACTAAGTGTGCGCCGGCCTTCAATTGGGAACGCATATCGTCCATCACTGGATGAGGGATCGCCGCGACGCTGCTTGGCGGGAAAAATTGCGCGCGGGAAAACGAAGGGAGAGTGGCTATTGATCGCTCAATTTTTCCCGCCAAGCAGCGACGCGGCTATCCCTCATCCAGTGATTGACGATAGTAGTTTCCGTATTATATGCAGTCTTACGCATGGACCAGCCGGCTGGCCGTGCGGCGTTGGCGGCATCTCCTGCCAAAGGGGTTTCGATCGCGCGCATCGATCTACCGCCGCAACCCTGTCCATTCACCAGACTGAATTGATTACATGGACTCTATCAGTACGATGGGTGCCGACTGTAGCTGTCATATTTTTTTGTGTTGCACTATTAACTGCTGGTGACTTCATCTAGCTGTCCTTGAAATCACTACACAGCAAACATGCATTGGCCGAAGTGCACATATGGCAGAGATCATCAGAAAAGATAACGCTGGTGTCCTTCTCTCGACAACTCCTAAAATGGCCCCGCGTTTTGGCCCTGTTAGCCGGTTGTGCACAGAAGTTTTCGACTTGGTCGAGATTTCCACACAGCTCTGGTTGTCACTGTAGGTTGTGTGATGAGCAGAGTTCATGTCGAAACTATTGCAGCGCGTTAGGCCGAGATCATACTACCGTGGTGGCGATGTGGAAGAGCAGTCTCGATTAACCGCGGCGATAATGCGCTTTCAAGGGGATCGATTGTTCTGACGAGCAAAACAGCATCTCGCTTAATGAAATGGGATGGTGTAAACGTTCGAGATTGGTTGAAATCTACGTTTTCACCCAGATCTCGGAAATTTTGAGGAAATATTAATTTCGCCGCGAAGAAATCGGCGCCTCTCTCCAATGGGCAACGTTGAGATAGAATGGCGGCGATATGCATATTTGCCGAAAATTTCGCCAATGTGGGTAAAAACAAACATTGTCGACCATTCTCGGATGAATATCTCATCCCGTTCAACTCCACGAACTGCCTTTGTGCCTATAGAAAGCCCAATATCGCCACGAATACTCGATATCGCCTTCTTTCGCTCATCGCCGCGACAGAAGTGTGATCCCGGCCTTAGCGTTGTTGCTGAAGTTTTCGTATGCTGCGGAAAGGACAGTACTAACGGTAATTTGGGGGCGGGGGAGGGTCAGCGGTGCTTCTCGCGGTGCCAAACAACGATTAACGGATCTGTTGCCGCCGCCGGCTCTTACAGCGTCATGAAGCCTATAGGCATCGTCCGCGCCGAAAACCGTATATAATTTTTTCATGATTTTGTATAGATCGGCCGCTTACAGGCACACAGCACCCAGAAAAATATTTTTTAGTTTTTCTTCTGATCTTGGAGAGAGTCACACGATGATCACAGGGATATCTCTGAAAACATCCAAGATCCCCTATGAGCAGAGTTATGGCTCCTTAAAGATAACTATATTTTGAGGATATAAAATTGGTCAGTCACTGGACGAGGGATCGCCGCGACGCTGCTTGGCGGGAAAAATTGCGCGATCAATGGCCACTCTCCCTTCGTTTTCCCGCGCGTAATTTTTCCCGCAAAGCAGTGTCGCGGCGATCCCTCACCCAGTGATGGACACGATAGACGAGTTTTCTCAGGCCTGCAATTTTTTTTCGCAAGCGTTGCACGAGTGCGAGTCAAGATAAGGAGACAGTCCTGCAATGCACTGAAGAGCGACTTATTTTTGGGAATCAATCCATCCACCTAGCCGCTATCGAGGTCGGAAATCTGGTAGGGGGTGTGACCCGTGGTGATGAGCGAAGGAGGTCGGGCCCTTGGTGGTCGCTTCTGGCTCGTTTGTTTGGAGGAATTGAGATCTCGTACTTGGCACGTGCTATACAGGAGGGGTCTACAACACAATCGGATAAAAATTCCAAAGTTCATACCTGAGGACCACCGCAGGCCCGACATGCTTCGCTCACCACCCGGCCACACCCCCTCCCAGAATACAGGATTTGAAAATGATTTCCAGCGCGCTCGATGTCTTTAATAGCTATGAGAGGAGCTTTATTGTCAGTCACTGGACGAGGGATCGCCGCCACGCTGCTTGGCGGGAAAAATTGCGCGATCAATGGCCACTCTCCCTTCGTTTTCCCGCGCGTAATTTTTCCCGCAAAGCAGTGTCGCGGCGATCCCTCAACCAGTGATGGACGATACCTGAAATGAATGGAGTCACGAACAAGGGGTTGTGGAAAATAGTGGAAACAGAAAGCAGGAAATCCAATCTGACGGAAAAAAGTGAAAATTTCCAGAAAGGGGCAGAAATGAGAAAACGGAACACCGTAAGCAGAAAAAATTTCAAGATAATAAGAAGCGTTTGGCCAACAATACTTGCATTTTTTCACATCACAAACACTATTTTGATACATATACGTGATAAATATCTGAAACCCGACAGTTGGTCAGAGCAAGAAGTGTAGACGTTCAAGGAAGCCAGATTACAAGGGCAAAATGTCCCTCTAACCTTTGTTCTCTCGGGACAGTAACACGCGATTATTATATCAGAGCTTAATAAGTGCACCGACTTGATAGATGAAAGCCAAGAAGACTTTCCCTTTCCAAGTGTACAGATTTTCACTAATTCGGGATAGCCTCTTTTTTATACCCTGAACACTTGGAAAGGGAGCCATCAATGTCTGAAAGTCACGCGCGAACCGCGTGGGTGTACCGCTGGAGTGTAAACGTCATAAAGCGCAGTCCGCTCCCCTATGGCTGGGTCGCTCGTATCGTCAGTGTCTCTTCAATAGGAAGCTGCCCTCAGCAGTCGGGTGCAAAATCATTTGATCAATAGCCATCCTCCCTTCGTTTTCCCGCGCGTAAATTTTCCCGCCAAGCAGCGTCGCGTCTCCACCCATCCACAAATCGGCGACACTTCTATGACGGTTTCATCATCAACATCATATGGTCCATCACTGGATGATAGATCGCCGCGACGCTGCTTGGCGGGAAAAATGGCGCGACCAATAGCCACTCTCCCTTCGTTTTCCCGCACGCAATTTTTCCCGCCACGCAGCGTCGCGGCGATCCCTCATCCAATGATGGACGATAACCTCATCATCAATGTCATTCATCTTATTTAAAGGCACAGACCAACGTTTGAGTTATTTTCCAGTTCATTTTGCTTGCCTTGGAGAAAATTTTCGACTGATCATAAAGATGTCTTCAGAATCGCTGAGAACCCAATACGAACGGAGCTATGGGCTTCAAGCATTGTGAAGTCTGACGGTGGCAAATTCCTGGACGAGTTGTCCCCGGCATGTTTTTCCTGGTCTTTCGCAGCCGTCGCACAGGAGCACACCGTTTGATAAAGCTAGACCGATAACAGATGGAAGAACGTAGATTTGGATCGAAATCCATCGCGCGTCCTGCCCCTATAGAGGCAAAAAATCCTGAAGTGGTGAAGGAAATTGGGGCGGAGGGAATGGGTGCTCTATTTTTCTCGCTTATTTTGAAGAACTGAGATTCCGCGTTTGGCAGGGTTGGCACACACAGCGGCCAGACCACAAAATCAAATCTCACCCACAAGCTAGAGTGTGCCTCTAAATTCTGTATCATCCAGTTGAAGCAAAACTTACTCCGCTCCACCAAAGCGGCTGCACTAAATTATTCCTAGGTTCTTACCAATGGTAAAAAGTATCCATAGTAGAGCGCTGCACCAGTGCGGGTACGAATCCTATACACATAAAAAATAGGACAAATACTTGGGTTCTCCATAGCATTATACTTTCACTTTTACTTTTATTTCTGCGCGGTAAATATCTTTTATTATTCGGTGAGAGATTTGGTCTCGCTCCTCGCTATCAAGCCATCTGAGATTGTTGATGTCGACAGGATGGCTTGATCTGTCATCATCTCGTGTATTCCTGAGTGTGATGGCAGCTTACCTGCTTCCGGCTGACATGCAGCGACATATCGTCCATCACTGGATTAGGGATCGCCGCGACGCTGCTTGGTGGGAAAAATTGCGCGCGGGAAAACGAAGGGAGAGTGGCTATCGATTGCGCCATTTTTCCCGCCAAGCAGCGTCGCGGCGAACCCTCATCCAGTGATGGACGATAGAAAGCTGTGGTCGTGGTCCTGGATGTGCTTGATATTGAGGCGAGGCCAGTAGAAGTTGCTAGATTATGTCAGCTAGAGGTGAGTAAACAGATACTCATAAAAATGCTTTTTGTCGTCTCAGAGAATCTTTTTTGACACTCCAAAAAGGCCAGACTTCTGGAGACAATCTAAATTAAGCAACTTTCATAATCGTCGATTTATGACCTTAGCTGAACGAGAAAATGAAAACAACAGCGTCCTGAAGTTTCCGAGTTCAACGTTGCTGATCCTAGTGGCGAGCGTATTTTTCTTGTATGTAGAGGGCAGGTAATACAAAGGTTGAAAACTTCAATATATTGAATAAACGTAAAAAAACGTGGAAACACGTTAGGTTCAAATTCTTCATCGTGCGTGTGCGTCTAATTAAAGGCAATGTTCGCGACAAAAATCGCTTTTGTGTTCGTTTGCCCATCTTGGAACCGGTTTCATTCTGATTCCAATGATGCTTCTGGAATCGTACAACACCTTGGAATGGGGTTATGGTCCCTCAACCATTGAGCTAGGGAAGCACGGTGGACGAGCTGTTCAAGGCTTGTAACTTCCGTCTTTTTTAGCCAATGTATGCGAACTGACCAGAGTAAAGAGAGAAGTTGAGAATGAAGGGAAGAATGGGGCTTTCGATCGGCAACCATCGCTCAAGTCACGATTCCGAGTGTTCCTTTGTTCACGTCGAGGGGCAAAAAGGGGCCGGACTTTTCCACAGCGGCGGGGTTTGCCCACTTTTCTAAGCCGTTTTGCGGCTCCTGGGTAGCTTTTCGCCTCGTTTTTTTCGACGTTGTTCTGCTTCTGAGAGCCACGAGAAGCGTTTGTCATAAAAAATTCGAGGATTACGT
Source organism: Aplectana chamaeleonis (assembly GCA_029168955.1). Lineage (NCBI taxonomy): Eukaryota > Metazoa > Nematoda > Chromadorea > Rhabditida > Cosmocercidae > Aplectana > Aplectana chamaeleonis. The sequence goes on from JAPDOI010000419.1 coordinate 526,231, forward strand.
TTATCGCAGTGTCCACGGTAAAAATCATTTTCGAGTTTCCACCGGAAAGCGGAGGTTTAGAGTCTTACTGTTTCATCAGTGAAGAAAGAATTATGAAAAACGATGCGAAACATACAAAATCAGCTCTTCTTTTCGAAAGACACATTTCAACGGTGGATGTGTTGCGCGGGCATGGGCCTGAAGTAGTGCGCAATTGCGCCCCAATGCTAAAACTCGACCGCGCTCGTGCTCTAATGCTAATGTAAGAGCGGACCAAACTGTTCCTCGGAAAACTCGACCGCAAGCGGAAGGCCTAGCGCGAGCGGAGCTCTATCGGGCTCGTTTTCGTTCGTGCTCTCGAGCCTTGTGCTCCAATTAGACCCTGAACTTTCGATTTTCGGCCAAAAACCGAGGACGAAATTTATGGCAAACACTGCCTTCAATGCATGTAGTTTGATTAACAGGTTATCTGAATTTCACCAGTTTGTTTCTGTTTTTCAACCGCACTTCATTTTCTAACTGCTAATTTTTTTGAACTTGAACAATAGCTTTTCTGGGCGCTGGGTCGTCTGCTATGGACGGAACCTAAGGCTCCGTTCTCAGCAGACGTCCTAGCGTCGTGTGTCCGTAATGTGACGCTGGGGGTTTGCATCTTCAGCATTTGTTATTGACCTGACTCCCCAGCGACCACTGCAGCCGGCCTGCCGCTGACGGTGGAGGCATAGTGACCGTAACAGCTGTCACTAATATTATTGATACCATCGTTAACCACGTGACGTCCTCGGCCGTCGTTGAATTCGCCAGCCGTCGAGCGTCATGCGTCAGCGTTTTAGCGCTGAGGCATGATGCTCCGACGCCTTGACGCTTTGCCGCTAGTCGTCTGCTATGGACGGAGCCTGAATGAGCAGCAAGCGAGTCGATTCAAATGAGTGATCGCTCGGTCAAACGTTTCCAATCGAATCGACACGAGGCAGGATGCCATTGCCGGTGCCTTCCTGACTGTACGGGCACCCATCTGCGTTTGAGAGCGCTGGACAGCAGGAGCGCGCGTTCTCGCGACATATTTTATTTTATGTTTTGTTTCACATGGTTTTATTCGTATTTTATTTCACATGGTTCCTACGCGTGCTGGTGCGGAGCGGAGGTTAGAGACAGTGAGAGAGCGGAGGGCAGACGAAGCCTGAGGCATCGTGCGCGCCGCTTGCGCCTTAAATGATGTGAATTACGACGTTTTATGGAGGGTATGGACGCTAGATAATTGTGCTTTACTCAGTTTTTCATCTTTTGTTTTTTTATGTAAAAATGTCGGCGGTTGCCTCGTCCTGAGTCAGCTGATTAGGATTTTTTCGTATTTCTTTAGTTTCTAGTAATACGTTTCATTGTTGAATCCTAATGTGACATTAGCCTCATTCATAGCTGGTCGCTTCGACTAGTCGCTGCACTGCCAACAGTTCCAAAACTCATCGCGGCAGCAGTTCTTGCACTGAGTCGCGACGGGTTGGAACAGTTGGCAGATTCAGTCGCGATCGCCGAGCGACTGATGTGTTTGGCCGGGATCATACTTCCCGCGACGAGCGACGCGACGCAATGTTTACCATCAATATCGACCGAAAATCGATATGCCCGATATGCACTGTCGCTGTCACTGGTCGCGGGAAGTATGATTCCGGCCTTTCATAGGTGGTGGGAGCGATCTGCTTGATTTTGCTAGATCGCTTTGACTAGTCGCGTCGCTCCATGATGGCCGCGATTCGTCTAGTCCAAGCGACTAGTCCGCAATCTTTCGTCACAACCTTGCGTATGTGGCGTGAAATGGCAGACGTCACGGTCGCGGCAGATCTATAAAATATAAATAACATAGTCATAGCAGATGTCGATGAAAATATAATAAACATAATCAGACGCATTACTCGCATAAATTACGACGTGTGCAGGGGAAAAACGAGTAATTTTCATACATTCACGATGAGAGAGATGAGAAAATGTAATTGGACCACCGAGAAAACACATTTCATGCCGGCTTCGAGCAACTAGTAACTTTAGCTTCAGTCGTATGTTGCTGTTCAAGCAAATTCCACCCCCCCCATCGTCTTTTCGAAAAATTTTTTCTGCTTGAAAACTATGCAAAGCTCTTTTATTTAGAAGGTAAGGGCAACAATATCACAAAAATAAGTAGAAATGCCGAAAAAACCAGCTTTTTTCATTCCCACGGCTTGGTCCGCAATTGTCCGTCTATTTCACTCGAAATTACGTCCGCCCCAGCGATTTGAAATCGCTGGACGAAGCGATTTCAAATGGCGGCACGGAACGATTTTAGATCGCGGCTGTATCATTGGTCGCTTCGACTTGGAGTCAAAAAGAGAGTTAGAATTGAGGAGCTATGAACGGGGCTTCTGCGCTCAATATTGAAGGTTGGCACAAACTCAGTGCCATATGCTAGAACATAGGTGCACCGAGTTGGCACTAATCTCCAATGGGGAACGCAAAGTCTCATTACGATCTGTGCCGATGTTACGTATGCTCTGTTTGCTTAATTCATGGAACCTGAGGGGATTATTTGAGCATCATCCTGCTCTGATTTTTTAACTTGCCGCGCTCAGCAATCAGACGCGAAGTCGTTCAACCAATAGCCATCCTCCGTTCGTTTCTCACGCGAAATTTTTCCCGCCAATCAGCGTCACGGCTTTCCGTCATCTAGAGATTGACAATACCTAGATAAGATTCAAAATACAAGATCAAAAGGAAAGCACTGTATTAATACAAGGCTGACATGAGAGAAGAACGAATAATAAAAAAGCGTTAATTTGGATCAGAAAAGAGGGCAGTACAACGCATGAGATCAATGCAAGAAAGGTATTGTAAACGGCGAGTCTTTCGAGTTCGATTGTAGATCATGAACCACTCGTGGAATATGTGTTGAGAAAACTGCAAACTTTTTCATAGAAGCAAGTGCTTTTTAGAATATGAACATGCAATAAAATGCACATTGTCTCACTTGAGTGAATTTGTACGCTCGGTCACTCGTAATGGGGGTTAGAAGAAAAATTCGTACCCACTTCGGAATATCGTACACCCATGGGTGCAGTCCCCTTAGGCTCCGCCCATAGCAGACGTACTAGCGTCAAGTGACCGTAAAGTGACGCTGGAGGTTCGCATCTTCAGCATTTATTATTGATCTGACTCCGCAGCGACTCCCCAGCGACCACTGCAGCCGGCTAGTTGCTGACGGTGGAGGCATAGAGACCGCAAGGGCTGTCACTAATAGTATCGATACCATCGTTGATCACGTGCCCTCCTCGGACACGTTGAATGCGCGAGCCGTCGAGCGTCACGCGCCAGCGTTCTAGCGCTGTCGCATGATGTTCTGACGCCTTGACGCTTTGCCGCTGGTCGTCTGCTATGGACGGAGCCTTAGGGAATGTTTCGCACCCGCGATCGAATTTGTAAAAGTCCTAGACATGGGCGGAATTTCGATTTTTGTGCAATCTTTCTGCTTTATCTGCCACTATGTGTTGTTCCGAATTGTACGAGAAATCAGTAACAAAGGGAAGGTATAAAAACAAATGGGAGATAGAATGGCCTAACTCAAGGAGTGTCCGTCCATATTGAAGAGAAATACCGTTTTTCTTCTCATTTCTCAAACGCTTGAAGAAATTTGGAACGTCTCTTCCACCCTTGAAGATTATGTTTTTAAAGACGCCTGGTACGATAGCCACGGTTTGGCGGTGCTAAATACGTCCTCATCCGTGGTTTGGCTGGATGTAGTTATCGTAGCCATGGTTTGTGATAGCCACTTCCGTGGACCACTTCGACGGCGATGATCATGGCTATCTCAGCCAGAAAGGCTGTTTAGCGATAGATAGCGTTTCGTGAATTCCACCCCAGATGTGGTTGATACATCAGCAATCCAAGGAGATGCCGAATGAGGACCGATAAGAGAAGGAGCGGACCCCTATACACAGGAAAGGTAATGACTCTATTTTCTTCTGCAATAACCCCACAAAATACAGATTTTTTTCAGATACTGTTCTTGGGCCCGAAAGCGGTCAGCTAAAGGCAGTATACACGCTCGTAAACGTGGTTGGGATAACAACGTGAATCGAACCGTATGGCTTACAACATAATGCCTACGCGTTTTGAAGTGTCGAATACCACCCACAGTGCCGTTGCAGAAGTAGCAAGTATTGCCCCGCCCGTATTTTCACGCCCCCTGTATTTGTCTTTTCCTCCAACGCAGGGCTGCGGGGTCATCTTCGCTGTCACTAAAGTGTGTGGTTTACTTCTTAGGCAATCCATAAACAGTACCGACGGTGAAGATGACTGAGCAACCTTGCGTTGGAGGAAAATAGCAAATACAGGGGGCGTGAAAAAAATACGGGCGGGGCCAAACTTCCTTTTCCTGTAACGGCATTGTGGGTCGTTTTTGACGCCTCAAAATGTATAGGCATTGTGTTCTGACCCATACGATTCTATTTCCGTAGTAATCTCAAATACGTTTACGAGCGTGTATGCTGCCTTTAAATGAAAATACCGAGGGTCACCACAGATGGTGAGATCCAGGAAGATCTATTTGATATGGTACCTGGAACCGGCAAAGAAGGCCCCATAACTCTTCCGAGAGAAAGGCCTCCTACGCCCACAGCATTCGAGCGTGAGGTGATCCGTCGGTTGACGTCGCTCGAAGAAAGAGCAATCGCCAGTGCCGAAACACTGAGAAAACTGGACAGGAAAACCACTCTCGGGGAGAACTCGGACGAACGGATGATTGCCTTGTTGAAAGAAGTTCTCAGGAGGGTACCGGCAGCACAACCTGAAGGTTTGCGATTTCTTGAATTGTCCTGAACTTTTTTGTTGTATTCGATTTTTTCATAATTTCAGATCAACCGCAGTTTCGTTTTGCTCCAGCCGAAACAGTAGCTGGTTTGCGCAGTGACGAGTGGTTCGCTAAAGTTTGTATGAAAACTGGAAGAAATTATCTACGAAGATCAATCAAACGAGCTGGACAAAGCACTGGATGAGCCTGTGCCGTCCGCGGATAAAGTTCAATTCACGCAGAAGAAGAGATGGAAAAACTTCCATAGACTCACAATAACTTACAAATTACTCTTTTTAATGTTTGTATAGGATCCTCGACGTGCCCCTCCATCTCTGAGAGCAGATGTGGGTGGACGCGAGCGAAAGACTCTCTCAACAGCAGTGCACTCTCCTGCGCCAACGCATCCGCTGGTTGAATAACCCTGGTGATCTTCACGGAGCGACTGGCCAGAAAAACCAAGCGTTCGACTGGGAAGAATAAGTATTGTGAATTGGTCGGAAACCTGTGTTTGGTTATTGTGTTCTCAATTGTTAGTAATTTTGATATTTCTGTTGAAGTATTTTTCTCAAAATCTTGAAAACAAGATTCTTGCTTAATGAAACGATGTTCAAAACTTTTCCTGGAACTTCGTGATTGCCGAAGTGTGCTCATTGATGTAATCAGAGAAGGGATAGCGGCGGACACCTCAGCAGACTGCGCTGCGTCGTGTGCGCCCACGAGAAACTTGGTGATCGATCTGCGCATGCGACAGGCGCGCGGTCTGCTGGGTGTTCCGCAACTATACCTTTTGCGCATGCACCCACCGTATCCCATTTGGACCTTTGATCTCACAGGTATCGAATTCCCATCTCGCTGAATTTCCAGTCCGCTTTCGCTCCTCGGATTCACTTCAGTTCGAGGAGCTGTAATCGAGACAGGACTGCCAAAAAAGCGAGAGGACGAGAGAGAGAGAGAGAGAAAAAAGAAAGGCTCACGACTCAGGAGGAAGAAGGAGGACCATTGCAAAAAAATTAGTTGGTCCATAACTAAGCAAGATTAGGAAATTTTTTTGACAGTTTTCCTGGTATTGGGGTACCTTTCAGGTTTACATTACGGCACAAATCGATTGAAAATGCCCAGCAGGGATAAGCGGAATTTTCTGCTTTCTGCCCAGTTTTGGCCATTTTTCTCTGTTTTCTGTGAAAATAGGCAAAATTGGGCAAAAAAACAGGAAAAAACCGTGAATCGCAATTCATAGCAGGATTCTCTTAGAGAAAAGAGACCGGATTTATCAAAGCTAAGCCAATAGGTCAACTTTGAGCTTGACGGGGGTTGTCTGGGGCCGGATGCATCAACGCGCCGCGATGGGGAAGGGGCAGGGCAGTCGGTATCATTGAAGATCGCAGTGCGAGGGCAGTAGGTCATCTAATCAATCGTGCCCAGGCTGTGTTTTTCCCTGCTCTAGCTGCCCCAGCCTCCGAGTTGGGGCAGCTGGGGCACGATTGATTTGGTGATTCACAGAGCTCTTCAAGTGCGCAGACTGCCCTGCCCATGCCCCAATCCGGCCCAATGATGCATTCGGCCCCTGAAGTTGCCACGCTTAACATTTTTTTCTTTCTGTGGTATGTCTGTTTTTTTTTCCAAAGTCGTGAACAATCCGGAAACTTTTGCATCAACCTAATAGTTCTGGTTCGTAAACTTGGAGGTTTTTTTACCACCTTCTTCCGCTGTCTATGACACGCCGTTACTCTGAGACGGAGAAAGTTTGCGCTTCGACTAAATCGACTACGCTGGACTCAAATATCCTACTATCGTGACTCCTATTTTTCGAATTTTCTACTTGCGGCGAGACAATCTTTGAGAATGGTACGGTCCCATATACTGCAGCGGTATTCAGCCTCCATATTAAACGGTGAAAGTTAGTATATAGGTTAAATCTACCACTCTCGATCCAAATATCCTACTCTCGCAACTAGTTCTTTACGAAAATATCCAGCATTTGGTAGGCAAACCGATTTGGACACTTTACTTGGAGGACCAATATGTCTTCACTATCATTTTGGGAGCACCTTTACTATGACTTAACCCCACACTTCGAAATTCAACTCCGTCACTCGTATTTCAGCTCAAACAGCCTTTCCGTTGGATCGCAAGGTTTAATTTAAATCCCATGTGAAAAACTGCTCCTTACGATTTTAAAACTCACACAGGATGGTTCAATTGGTATTCCTCCGAAGATGCGACCCCGCCCTTTACCTCTTCGGAGCTCAGACCCCCCTGTGAGGGCCACAACCTTGTTGTTTAGCTTTGAAAGATTTTGCTGAAAATCGCTCGCAGAGGTTGTTTGACATGCTAAGCTTGGGAATGAAGTCAGTTGCTTGATTTCCACAGAATTGTTTGCTAGGGCTTAGTGAATTACCGACCCGAAGAGTCCACGAGCCTACACTCGTTGTTAGAGTGCCTCGCTCTGAAAGCGCTCCGAAAAACGCTCCAGATGTGATCTTAATTTTTGGCATTTATTTATTCGTACGCGTTCACAGGCGTGCACAATATGGCTGAAAATAAACTCGGAACAAAGTCTGACGCCGCAAACAAAAACAACGAACGAAAAAACTCGATTAATGACAACAAACAGAGGAGCAGTCAGAGCTTTGGAGCCAATAGTCTCCCACGGGCGACTGTTCTCAAACAGAGAAGACTATCGTTGTCTTTCAACAACCTAGGACTGATCAGCAACGTAGCAACAAGGCCTCAGTGACAATTGATTCAGCTGCGCGTGATTTTGACTCTAACTATGGCAACGAGCGACTGAATGGGCAAGACAAGGGCCTCACCAGAAGGCGATCTTAGGACATAGCCTCCGCCACTTTCAGGTATATAGGGGTTGTATGAGGTGCTTACCGCAAATTTTCGGTCCGGTTGCCATAGTTCGGTCGATTTCGCCAGATTCGGCTCCTTGCTTCACACTGGGAGAAAAAACTGGATGCCAATCAGGAATGAGCGAGGTTCGGCGTTTCGCGTTCCGAAACGCGCAGTTTCGCGCATTGTTGGCATTCCGAAAACCGCAGAAAACGCCGCGGAATGCGAAAATATCGGGTCATCTGGAACGTAAGAAAACACTAGATGATTTCTGACATTTTCCGCGTTTAGCGTTCCGAAAACCGCATTTCCGCGCATTTTTAGGCGTTTCGCGCCCGATTTCCGAGGCCCGAGAAAATATTTTTTGTTCCGAAACCCGAAAACCGATTTCCGAAATTTGATATTTTTCTGTTCATCCCTGATGCCCACTGAGGCTTTCAAAAATTTAAAAATAGAGCAGGCTCAATGGGAGTTTTGGCTCAAAACTGTTTTGCAAGCATACGGTCTTTACAAGAAATCCCAGATCTGGCTAAAAAAAATTGTTGTGGGTTTCATTTAGTGCGCTGATCACGAATGTGAGGTCCGCTTGTCAGTTTTTAAGAAACTTGGGTGGATTACTCCCTTCAAGTGACATGATAACTACCGTAACCTACAATAATTCTCAAAATATCGACACAAGGACAACAAATTCGGGGAAGGAAAGGACAAATTCCCCAAATAACCCCCACATATGGTTTCCGTTGTCATTTTAGTCTGACGCATGGACCAGGCAGCTGATCGTGCGGGCTTGGCGGCCTAACTGGAGAATGGGGTCTCGATTAGCGCGGGGTGACCTACCGTCGCAGCCCCATCCATTCATCAGACTAAAGTTATTGCGCGAACTCTACAGGGCGTTGCAGAATTATATGACATACCCCAATTTTGGAGGTTCCGAACTTTGCTCTATTAAGGAGACGAACGGTAAACTCTATTCGATGCAGCACCCTCAAAAACCCCTGGGTACGATTTTTCATTAAATTAGAGCAACTAGTAAGAAACTGGCAACGGAATTTGTCGAAAATGGCCGTTGTAAAATTATATGACATAGCTGACGTTCTCGCTGAAGCTTCGATTTTACACATTTTGCTTCAGACCGTTCATGGCTTAAATCATCTGAAACGTCAAGTAATAAGTCTTCAGATTTGTCAGTTCAAGCGGAGCCACGCGCTCGCATTGTCTAATTTTGGATGTAGAATGAAAGCACAAGAATATATTAAATTTTTCCACCCGATTAAGGTCCTGCAAGTTGCAAGCCGTTCTAGAAAATTGTCTGGATCGGCCAGAGCCCAAGCCTGCATCGACCTACTGACAAGAAGTGAAGGCGGATACGGACTAGAAAGAACTGGGAATGATTTTCCGACATATTCTGATAATCTATGAGGTTCATAGGGCATGTCACAAAAACGTGTTCCAGCTTGCTCCACCACCAGGAATAGGGCCAACACATTATTCTTTTCAGGTGGAATCCCCTCCAGAGTTCCTTCTCGAGGATAAGGGTGAGTCCTTCTGTAGATCTCTCCAATGCTTAGGATACTTAATCAAAATGATAAAATAGAATAGAATTCATCAGGCTCGTCCGGATTGAACTTGCTTTCGACCGATAAAATAAGGATTCCGGAATATCCACACAAGGACCCAACCATATCCTGCAGTAGGAACTTTGGAAGAGAAAGAATAATGTGTGGGTTCGGGTTCAGGTGGTGAAGAAAGCTGGACCAGGTTTTTGCGACATTACCCATGAACCTCACAGATTACATTATGTAACTCGATTTTTGTTCCTGGCTTCCAAGTGTTATATTTTAATTGCTTATGTCTGAAATATATGAAAAAATGGCTTCAATCAGCAAAAACTTCGCTTACACTGCAACAGCACGAATAAAACCCATTTTTGTGAAAATAGAAAGATTTTCATCCATTTTCGGCATTATAAACGGGTTAAAAGAAAAAAGTGCTCATGGAATAGACAAACACAGTTGAAAAACACCCAACAAGGTTCAGAAATGTGTAGATTTGCTGAATTTACGATTGTACTATAGGTCACACTCTCGAAGTGGCACCCAAATGTTTTCCCCTATCATGTTTTCGTTACACAGTCCTTGGTAGCGACTCTGGTCGAGCCTTAGGTCAGGGCTGGTATATTCATCGGACCACAGATCAAGATGATCAAAAAAAAATGGGAGAATTTCGCAAAGCTGTTGAATAGGACGGAGAAAACGGCTAAGAGCAGCTTCGTTGCAGTCCTTCTTGGCTTCCTATGTGACCACAACGCTGAAACCTATGTGGAGTTGGTGCACTCTCATAAAGAATTACGTCAAAATGGGATGCAGAATGTCTCTGAAAGTCCATATCATTAATTCGCATCTTGACAAAATCAACGAACAAGGCGAGCCCTTTCATCAATATATATTGGAGTTTGAACGTCGTTCCCAAGGACAGTATAACGAAACCTTGAGGGCACACTCCACTTGGGTGCAACTTCAAGAGAGTGAGTCACAAAACAATCGTAAATCGAGAAAATCTACACATTTCTGAACTTTGTTGAGGGGATTCCGACTGTGTTCGTCTATTCCTTGTGCATTTTTTTCACCTGATCATAGTGCTGCAAATGAATAAAAATCTTTTCATTATCACGGAAAAAAACGAGTTTTCTTCGTGCTGTCGTCGTGCAAGCAAAGTATGTGCTTAATAAAGTTTATTTTTCACATACGTTAGACATAAACAATTGAAATACAACATCTATAAGCCAGGAACGAAAATTGTCTTACATAAACACGCGATTTGCCAAATTTCATTGTCCTAGTCACAAAAGCGATTTTTTCCTGGGAAAACAGCCATTTCCTGTCTGTTCTAGACCTTACGGGTTAGGAAGCACAATTTCAACCCAGGAACAGAAAAAAGCGAAAATTTGTTACATAGTGTTATTGTGCATTAGTGTTTCGATAAATCACTCCCAGTTCTTTGAACGCGATTCCCAAGTGCAGGCGGTTCGTATCCGCCTTGACTTATTGTCAGTAGGTCGACGCAGACTCGGGCTCTGGCCGATCATGACAATTTTCTAGAACGGCCGGCCGGCTTGCAGGACCTCAGTCCAGCGGAAAACGTTTAATTTATTACTGAGCTTTAATTCTACATCCAGAGCAGACAATACGAGCTCCGCTTCAACTGGCCGTTCTAACCGAATGGGCGCGGATTGAAAGGGGCGTTCAAAAAAAGCTTAGTTGAAACCTGCGAAACGGAGTTTTCGAAGTGGTTCTGCATCGGAACAGATCTTAAGACCACTAGCTTGATATTTCAGATGGTTCTAGCCATGAACGAACTGATGCAAAATGTGTAAAATCAAAGTTTCAGCGAGAACGTCAGCTAAGTCATATAATTTTGCAACGGCCAATTGCGACATATTCCGTTGCCAGTTTCCTACTAGTGGCTCTAATTTCATGAAGAATCGTACCCAGGGGTTTTCGAGGGTGCGGCATCGATTGGCGTTTACCGTTCGTCTCCTTAATTGACGTGAAGTTCGGAACCGCGAAAATTGCGGTATGTCATATAATTTTGCAACGCACTGTATGTGGGGGCTAATTGGGGCGCCGCTCCCGAATCTGTTGTCCTTGTGTCTATATTTGAAGATTATTGTAGGTTACGGTAGTTAAAGTGTGCTCGAATGAGAATGGCAGCTCAGGCGGCCGGCGTGCTTGGCAGGCGGCCGTCGCATGTGCCGCCCTAGGACGAGTGTTGGATTTTAACGACGGCCGTCCCCTCTCCCCTCGTCTGCTGAGCTGATTGATCGGCGCAGTGCTTGCTGCCAGCCGGTGCCGGCCCCGTTGGTAGTCGATGGCGGTGGGGACTTTTCGCATTCTCGTCCGAGAGCGGTGAACCCGGCGGCCGCCTGCCAAGCACGCCGGCCGCATGGACCGCCATTCTCATTCGGACGCACATCATGTTATTTGAAGGGAGTTCTGAGTCAAATTCAGAACCTTTTTTTTCCGAACTACATAACATTTGTCTGATAAAGTTACCCTCGCGAAGCAGCGAGAACGCATAAAACTAACTCCGCTCAGATGTGGACTCAGCGAAATCTGATCCCAGATTCGGAACCAGCGTGCCAGAGTTTACTCCAAAGCATTCATCACTTTTTGAATTCGGAGGAACACCATGCGGTGTTTCCTAGTTAGTCGACGTGACAGAACGTTTTTCTGACACTCTCGTGTGCAGAAGGGATTTCGCGAGAGAGCGGGATAGAATTTCGAGCGCACAAAGCAGGCTATTCATTTGGGAAATTGACCGCGTTCCAAGTTTCGAAAATCGCGATATCGTGCATCGGGGCGCTTTGCGATCGATTACCGAAACCAGAGGGAAGCAATTTTTGTGCTCAAACACATGATTTCCCGAATTTCAAAAATTTTATTCCGCTCAACCATGGAACCACGTTGATACAGCATTCATTTCAAATGGGATGAAATTAGAGAACTAAATTTTGGATGCTTATCTAATGCCAGGAGACGACGACAGTATCATTACCCTGCGATTGTATGCATGATTGGTTCTGCATCCATAAAAAAGAGCGCTTTTGTTGATTACAGTCAAAAGATTACCTGGATCAGGGCTGGATTGCGGGAACAACAGCACCGTGATCGACTGTCCTAAAAATTCTATTTTTTTTCACCAATGATGAATTTCCTGAATGAAGTCAGCGATAGCAGAATATACGGCGAATTCAAGAATCGCATGAAACGCGGAATACTGTTCGCAGATAGTGCATGCCGCTCTGAACATTTCTTATCAAAGCTGACTCTTCAAGAAGACAGAACTCCCCAGGGTAAATTCCGCGCGTCACAAAAAAAGTCTTATTTCCATTGATTACGACTTTCTAGAGAAGAAATCTACTATGGATTAATGCAGGTGTAGAGCAGTTGTCGAGTGAGCTTTTAGGAGTCTATCATACCGACGTAGTAACATGTCAGAAACTCATTTAGCGGACCAGCCTTCATGCGGGGCAGAAAACGCTCTCCGGAGCTTTCCATGCAAGTACAGGGTTTAATACCTCAAATTTGGGTAACAGAATCGACAATTCCGCCTGCCCTAAGCCTGGCACCAGGATTCCACCGTGCACTCTCATTGAAAATTGCTTCTTGACCGATTCAAGACACTTACGACTCATCTTGGGCCATGTAGAGTTCGCCTAATTGTTTTACTCTGATGAATGGAAGGGTTTGTGACGGTAGATCGCCCAGCGCGAATCGAAGCCAATGCTCCAGTGAGGCTCCGTCCATACGTGGCGAGAGCGTGCGATTACGCAAAATCGATTATCATCGTGGGCACACGATTCGCTTGCCGTTCACAGGCGCTCCTTCTCGCGCGCCTTCGCCCGCTCGCTCTCGCACGATTACGCCAGCACCACCAAGCAAGCAGCAAGTTTCAAGCTCACTGCTCCATCACTAAAGCGGCAAACCTGTAGCAAAACTACTGCCCTTGTCTTTCATAATCCCCCACGGAAGTCGAAAACCGTGGGAAATCATCAGTTGTTGCGCCGACTCGAGCGATTGATCACCCGATCAAACGTTTTCAACCGAATCAACACGAGGCAGGGGTGTTTGCCTGTGTTAATTTGCAGGTAGCGTTGAGTAGCGTCGAGAGGCGCACAACAGCGGGAGCGCCCGCTCTCGCCACGTATGGACGCTGCCTGAGGCTGCCAACCCCGCATGTCCAGCCGTCCCGCAACATATGGAAGGCACCCTGTATGCATCATTCCATCGATATGCTGTAAGTGACTTGAATGGAACCAAGGAAAGCATAAATATAGACAACAGAGGTTGGACGCATCATACACGCGCAAAAAAGTTGTTGACATTACGGCGTCACTGGGGTCGCAAGGCTCTAAATCAACGTCCACGGTATTGAAACCGTCAAAATGCGAACCAAAACTGATATATTTATTTGCGCTGAATTATTAAAAAAATTGGCAGTCCCCGCTTGTTCGTTTCGTAGTCTCCATCCCCTCCACCATTTCAAGCTCACGCAGACCGATAAGTGGACTGCCAGCTCCAGACCTCCGATTAGCCTGTACCGTCGACACCATTTTTTAGCTAACTCGTCCCGTTCAAATATTCAGTGGAGTGAATTCAAAGAATATTATCTTAGAGAAGTCCTCGCAAACCGTAAATGGTCCTAACACATTCAGAAAACTCATTTATTTCATCATACTTTATTAATTTTATTTCACCCTTACTCAGATATTCATGGGGAAGTTCCCGAGAACGACAGCAGAACTTCCCTCGAAACAACTGGGAACTTCCCCCAAATTGGGGGGAGGCGAAGGGGACGTCTCGACAGCAGAGTAATGGGGGATGTTCCCACAGCCGGAGTTCTCTTGTTCTCCCGACTGCACGTCTTCCCGCGACTTTCCGGCTGCTGATCTTCCCATTGTTCAATGATTGATCGAAATTCAGCGTGTTAGAACTCGCTGTTTTCGACAGTCTCCTGTTCCTGAAAAACTGCGATCGGTCTAAAAATATTCACCTCTGACTAAAGGCTATAGAGAAGCTTATTAGCTCACCGTATACGCTGCGGCTTTGTTTTTGCGTTCATCATGTTTGGGGGGAGGCCATGGGAACAACCGTTAAGCGAAATTCCCTTGTTCTCCCCCCGAGTTGACTGTTTCGAACGCTTTATCGTTGTATATGATTCGAGGGGAGCGGGGCGAGACGTCTCCCTCCGGGGGGACGTCTCGCTCCTCTCCCCTCGACCGAGTGATAACGACCAAATCAGGTCTATTGTCCTCGGGAGCTTCCCCACAAATTTCTGAGTACATCATGCATCATGCAAATCAGAAGTGAGAACCTATTAGATTAATAGAAACACGTCGGAATGCGTACCAAAAAACATACGAGAACGAAACTTCAATAAATGGTCACGCGAAAATGCGGATTTTCAAAAAAAACCTTGCAGCAAAAACTTCTGGATGACAATATCACCCAATCAGCAACTAGATTCAGTCATACAAATAAAGGCCTTTAAAAATTCAAGAGCTCTGAGCGTGAGATTTACGACAAAAGCCAATTCCTTCTTTTTTTCAGATATCGTTCAGGGTGCTCTGCACCTTTTCATTGTGAACCGCCTCGGCTGAAATGAAATCATTAGAGAAAGCAAGGGTTTTCAAAGCAGCATAATACAGCTCTAATCCTCAACGAAACATAAACTTCTCTGCTCAAGTCTGCTTGAAGCAGATCATTCAGTTCCTAGAGTATTTCTTTAAGCCCGTATTCGCTAAAGTCTTGGCGTCTTGTGTCCTCTCAGGCTCCGGCGTCGGGAAGATTTCGAGGCATAAATCTTTCGGAACACACTCGTGCTTTTTAGCGCAAAACTTGACGGGGAGCCTGAATACAAGAGGTTTTTTTGGAGGAGTGTTTTACCAACATTACAGGAACTCACATTTCACGATCGAGCTCACGAAGGCAACAGCTCAGCACATTGTTTCTGTCATAAACGCTGAGGAAGTCAATCGGGACTCCTTCATGGATCTCCTCGACGCGCCCAAAACGAGTCCTCTGACATCCGACTTTGTCATTAGAAAGAATTCCCGCTCATCCCTGGTAGTTACTAGACTCGGAGCCGAATCGAGTAGTGATTCTATCTAATTCGAGTGATTCAAATACTCCATTCACTCGAAAAACTTCAGGGCATGACATTCAAGCATCTAGAAGTCGAAAAAAATTGGCCCAGACTATCAGAAGATTTACTCTCGTTTTCAGGAGAAATTTCGGATATTCACTTTGATAGGTTTCCAGGGATATTTATTCACTCGATAAGACGTGAGAGACCCCAATCGGACTTGTTGAATCGTTCGGGATTTTCAAAAAAGCTATTGAAAAACAATCATTCAGGGTCTTCGACTTTTTTTCAATTGATTTTTGCAAATCGAATGCTCGAAGAAGTCAAATTCCGAACAGAACCTAAAAGTCGATCACAAACATTCGAGTGAAAATAATATATATGGACAACAGAGGAAAGAAAAAATAAAGTTGACCTGTATTTCAAAATAACGACTTTAAGGATTACCTTGTAACGGCTTCTGGCTCACTATCCCAGTGGCAGATTTCTCTGCCAGTTTCACCTCAATCCATACTTTAAGTTATATCCAAGAACACGAAAAATTAGGACCACAAGACATCAAAGCTATTGATAAAAAAGAAGATTCGGTGTGGAAAGAATCGTCTGGTATCGAGCAGAGACATGGCGGGACCCGCTCGCGCTCAACTCCGGCCGCCAGTTTTTTTTAATATCTGAGCATCATAAAATTGTTTATAGCGGTATTCGAACATATTCTTCCTCTTCTTTAAGGCCTATGATTCATTAAGGGGCTCTTTAGAGGCATGCGAGTGTTTTGTTTCTATGTGTGGTACATAAGAGCCTCTATCGTGGCACTTTAAAGGCAAAGGACAACCAGAAAATTATTTTTTAGGTTTTACCTTTATCTTGGAGAAAGTCACACTCTGATCACAATGGTATTTCTGAAATCGCCCAAGACCCCCTACGAACGAAGATATGGCTCCTTGAAAATGCTTATATTTTGAAGGCAAAAATTTGGTGGACGAGTTTTCTCAGGCCTGTATTTCTCTTGATTCGCAGTTGCGCAACGAGAGCAGAACAGGAAGAGGAGGTGGATCGGAAAGGGAGTGAAGAACGGCGACTTGGTCGAAAATCACCCATCCATCTAGCCGCTTTTGAGATCGAAAGTCAGGAAGGGGGCCAGGCCTGTGGTGGTGGGTGGAGGAGGTCGGGCCCGTGGTGGTCGCTTATATCTCGCTTATTTGGAGGAACTGAGATCTCGGATTTGGCACGTATTATACAGGAGGGGTCTTTCGCACAATTACACGAAAATCTCAAAATTCATATCTGAGGGTGTACTGTGCCTTTAATGCCCGTAGTTTCAACTTCAAGATTATCTACATATGACGGATAGAATAACATTGGCAATGTAAGTATGCCCTGTTTCGAATGCTAAAGGGCACAAACATTTATGTGAAACCCTACAATTGCATTGCGAAGTCATATTATTTTCGTTAAATGGGCCGAAGAGTTGGTTCATTTGCACAGGCTACTAGGGAAGCTTGCCACCTTCCGGTGGAGATTGGGAAAACCTCAGGCGATTCTCGGCCCCGAGCCGCACAGAACAGCAATCGGAGCCGCCTGAGAGTTCGGCTCGTTCTCCCAATCTCCGGGCCACTGCTGTTGCTATTCGAGCGAACTGGAGCAGCCCGGACAGCAACAGCGGTGGCCCGTAAAGCACCAGCAGCGGCCCAGACAGCAACAGAAGCCGACTTGCAGATTGGGAGAACGAGCCGAACTGTCAGGCGGCTCGGGGCCGGTAATCGCCTGAGACCATATTGTCGTTGCTGCAGGTGTGCGACAGTACATAACGTCGGTATGGATCAGGAAGAGTCTTCGCGTTCACTGTTGAAGGTTGACGCAAACTTGGTGCCATATGCTACAACATAGGTGCACCGAGTTTGCGCCAACCTCCAATGAGGAACGCAAAGTCTCTTCAGGATCCATGCCGATGTTACATAAATGGCCCGTGCTTGAAATTTTCTAAATGGCTGAGGAGATTCCAAAAATGGCAATTTCAATGCTTCACAAAAAAAAAACCCACCATAGAATTTTCGAGACTTTCAGAAAAAAGTTTTCGAATTCGGCTCAAAACTTTCAACTGGGGTTTTTTAGGGCGCTGAGCCTGAACTCGGGGTCCATTTCTCGCCAGACTTAGGGTTACTGTAGACTACGATAGGCAAAACGCTTTTAGCTGGTATTACTAACCTTAAAACATCGAAAATCGGAAAATGACCTCAAACTCGTGTTCAGCGTCCCAAATAACACCCACATTTTTTTTGTCAAATCTGAGACTTTGACCGAACTACCGTATACCCACCGTAATTCATCGAAAGGGGACAAACGGGCTGCAGATCCGTGTTAGGCAGCCCGAGTAACCCCTGTTTTCAAGTTTTGAGGGCGATTTAAAGGCAGTGTTCACGATAAAAAATGTGTTTCAGTTTCCACTAGGAATGGGTAACGGAGGGGCACACTGTAACGTTGACGTCGAAAGAACGCACGGAAACGAGCCAGGAAAAGCTTCAAAAGAGCCCAAACTTGCCAATTCGAACGCAATGCAAACCCCAACAGCGCAATACACGCCTACCGACGTGAACGAATGAATGCTCAAGATCGTGAGATGAGCGATGATTTCCAGTTATTAGCCCCATTCTTTCCTTCATTCTCAACTTCTCTCTTTACTCAGGTCAGCTCGCATACATTGGCTGCAAAAGACGGAAGTTACTAGCTTCGGACAACTCGTCCACGATGTTTCCTTAGCTCAATTTTTGAGGGACCATAACTCCGTTTCCAGAAGGTCTTGTACTATTTCAGAGACATTAGTGCAATCAGCGTGAGATCGTTCTCAAGATAAGCAGAAAAGCAGCAAAACGATTTTTATCGTGAATACTGCCTTTAATCGTGCCATTCTCGAAATCGTCAAAAGTCGCGTTTGGGCAGCGAGATTTTCCCCATTCCGAATCTTCGGACCAAAACAGATGGAATTTTCTTCAATTATTGACAAATGGGCCTCAAATTCGTATTCAGCACCCAAAGCAACCCCTAGAAACAAGCTTTAAACTCAATCCGAGACCTGATTTCGATCGCCCTAAAAATTCTAATGCGTGTACCCCTTTTTTCTTGGCAAAGCTATGGAAATGCCACTTTTTGATAATCTCCGGTAAATCTCTGAAGCATTTAGCCGGTTCTGAGTATGGAATATTGGAGCACTGTTCTCCCCCTAGGACATACTAAAGTTGCATCTCGAAACTGTACATATCTTATGTGTGCAACCCTCCCTTGTGAGTAATGCTGTGGTAGTATTAGTTTGGATAAGCTATAACACAGCTCTCACCTCAAAAATGTGGCATGAATTAACAGAGGTATAATGAGAAAACTCAAAAATCAGTGGGAACCTCGAAAATAACGCTTTCGACTTCATCTGATGCTCAGTGCATGAATCGAAGGGTAAGTGTTTGAATACGCTTGTAAATAGGCACATATGCAAAAATAAATTAAATATCCTAGACCGGTTTCCCCTTACGTTCTGTGGAGAGAGCTGCGAAAATTTTAGAACACATACAAATTGGAGCTCATTGGAAACGATGTTTTTAATAATAGCTCCACTCGAGAAGGTAGCAGTTAGGTAATGCCTTAAACAGGTCATGAAACCGTATGTGGATAGGAAACTAGCGCGCTATGCAGCGAAACTGCGAAGCGAAACGCGCGCATTTGAAGTGAATTAAGCTACGAATTTCTTGGGCTCAGAAGAAATTTTAGTCCTGAAGCGATTGTCGGATTACCGTAGCCGGAAAACGCCGAGTCCTACCATTAATTTCTGGGTCCTGAAGCGATTTTCGGATTACCGTAGCCGGAAAACGCCGAGTCCTACCATCAATTTCTGGGTCCTGGAGCGATTTTCGGATTACCGTAGCCGGAAAACGCCGAGTCCTACCATCAGTGGCTATACGCCTGGCTTGCTATATGTTGATCAATCAACTAACGGCAGTATTGCGCTATTGATCGCGTTATTACTGCCATGACGAATGGTGAGCCGGTAGTTCGGAAACTGACGTGTTATTTGTACGGTCCTTGGCTCAATAACGTCTTCAATGATGGTGGAAGGAGGACTCGAAGTTGGGGGTCCGGCTGAAAAGTCCTCTCGAGAACTTTTCACCCTCACCCGCCATCGTCGTCTGGCGCACAACTCAACGGGCGTAGCGTCTCAGTGCTGGCGTGTCGACCTCGCTGATTAACTAGCGAACATTAATGTTTGCGATTGTGGATTTCGAGGGGGGCAACCACTGTAGTTCAAGAGTCATAACATCAGTGATTATTTTTAAGATTTGGACTTGGCTTATATTGGTCTTGAATTTCGATACTACGATTTTAGACAAACTTAAGAACCTCCCAGTTAAAATCGGTGTTTAAAGTCTTGGGTAATACCGTAGTTTGGCAAGATTACTACCACCCCAGGTTGGTTGTAGTCGATCAGGCATACGTTTGAAATGAGCACCTCTGAAAAATTTGTGCACGTTCAGAATGAAACGCACTGCATACACTAATTGTATATTATTCTCGAATGAGTTTTGGTTTCGTTTTCTAATGTTGAATTACCCTACTTATTCATTCTCATTCAATTTTCGTTAATCTCCTCTAAAAAAGTGCATTTCAATGTTTTCGAACACCTCAGCTCTTGACGATACCGTTTTCGGCGTAACACTTTGCAGTTTTCACTATCACTAGCGTATTCAGGGCGTCAAAAAACCGAAAAACCCATATTTTTGGAATTTCATCCTTCCAACAACTTTTTTATAACACTTTTTATGATTTTCGACCGTTTCATTGTTTATGAACATTTTGAGTAAAAGCCGGCTAACAATAAGACACTTCCCCTTATTTTCCAACCTAAATTCATGGGTCAGAATCAACGAATACTTCTATTCTCAGTATGGCTTGTGGCTCTCACCTGTCCAGGGTGAAAAAGTTCAGATCAGGACCCCCATAACGCCGGACAAATAAACCGTCGCATCCATGCCCAAAATTGGAGGATATCTCGGCTTGTTTCTGGCTACATGAGGAATAACAGCACCTAGGGTGATAATTCTATCTGAAGACGTGCAGGAGAGTTTTTCGAAAAAGACAAATGGTGGGTTTGGAGGCATTTATCGAGCGCAACGGTCATTATTAACAAGACCCGGGCAGGCCTGAGTCTGTTTGTGTCATAGCTAAAGGTCTGAAGGGCGATGAAACGTAACGACATTCTTGCGAGAGATATGGTGCGGAAGTCCCTTTACCTATCCTGCATTCATAAAGCCAGCTGTCTCCAATTTTCGCGTAGGAATGTTCACATAATTTGGGTAAGGTGAGGCTTTGGTATGTGATGCTGAGACAGCAGCATATCATCATTAAAAATGGTCTGTGGTGTTCAGGTAATCTTACTCAAACTGAATATGATTACATGAACACCAGAGACCATTTTAAGGAAGATACGCCGCTCTCATCTTCACTAGAATCTGAAACCTCATCTTAAAGAGTGCCCGAATGAGAGTGGCCAACCGTGCGGCCGTCGTGAGTGGTAGGGAGCCGTCGCATGAGCCGGATGAGTGTTCGAACAGTTGCCCCCTCGGCTGCGAAGCTGATTGATTGCTTGCTGACAGCCGCTGACGACCCCTCTCTTAGTGAATGGCAGCAGGGGAAGGCTCGCTGTGGTTTTCATGCTCGTCCGAGAGCGGCGCACGCGACAGCCGCCTGCCACGTACGACGGACGCGTGGTCGGCCAGTATCATTCGGACACACCTTACCTGAATCGACTAAAATGTTCCTTCGCCAAAATTGGAGCCAGATGGCTTTGTGGGTGCAGGTTAGGTGGGGGGACTTTTGCACCTTATTTCTCGCAGTGCTGTCGTGAAGTGTTATTGCCCTTCAGACCTTTCAACTATGACAGAAACAGACTCAGGCCTGCCCGGGTCTGGTTGACACTGGCCGTTGTGCTCGATATATGCCTCCAGATCCAACACTTATCTTTTTCGGAAAACTTCCCTGCACGTCATCAGATTGAATTATCATCCTAAGTGCTGTTATTTCTCATATAGTCAGAAACAAGCCAAAATATCCTCCAATTCTGAGCATGGATGAGACGGTTGACTTGTCCGGCGTTATGGATGTACGGATCTGAACGTTTTCACCCTGGAGGGATGAGAACCACAAGCCATTTTGAGACTAGAAGCAATCGTCAATTTTGACCCATAAATGTAGCTAGGAAAATAAGGGAAAGTGTCTTAGTCGGCGTTCACCGTGTGCACCACGGTACCAGCGCGGTAGACTTGGTAACGATCGCGGTACCATCACGGTACGAGAACGAGATTGTCAATGGATGAGCAATAGGGTAACTATCGCGGAACGTACGCGGATAGCGGGATTAGGGGGAGACGATCACTGTACTATCACGGATCGCGGAAGCATCACGGTACTACTCAGGTCCGGAAAGTACCAGAAAATTCTGGCAGATTTCCGAAATATTTTGCCCTCTGTTAGTGGTAATTTTCACGTAATCTGTCAGAATTTTCCCGAAATCTGTCAGAACTTTTTCACAAATCTGTCAGAATTTTCTGGTAATCTGTCAGAATTTTCCCGTAATCTGCCAGAATTTCTTCAGTAATCTGTCAGAATTTTCTGGTAATCTGTCAGAATTTTCCCGTAATCTGCCAGAATTTTTCCAGTAATCTGCCAGAATTTTCTGGTAATCTGTCAGAATTTTCCCGTAATCTGCCAGAATTTTCCGGTAATTCGCCAGAATCTTCCGTAATTAAATGCACTGTTCACGGAAAACTTCGTCCTGTGTTTTCACTGAAAATTGAGGGTAGAAGCCCCCGAAGCAGAACAGCTTTGAAAAAACGGACCTGAACGCATTCTCAGATGCAAAAAACCGGCTTCGAAAGATGATCCACACAGCTAGGTTGGCTCCTTGTTCAGTTCTTGCAGTCATTAGCGTCACAGCTCTATCACTGCCACATCTTGATCTGCGTCTATCAGCAGTGTTTTTTTATTAAAATACGCAACGATTTGTTAGCATTTGGCCTTACAAGAATTCCGTTGCGTATTTTAATAAAAAAACACTGCTGATAGACGCAGATCAAGATGTGGCAGTGATAGAGCTGTGACGCTAATGACTGCAATAACTGAACCCAAGGGCCAACATTGCTGTGTGGATCATCTTTCGAAGCCGGTTTTTTGCATCTGAGAATGCGTTCAGGTCCGTTTTTTCAAAGCTGTTCTGCTTCGGGGGCTTCTACCCTCAATTTTCAGTGAAAACACAGGACGAAGTTTTCCGCATATAGTGCCTCTAAGTGGAAACCCCACGTAAATCTCCACTATATCTACCTTCGTAATCCAGCACTCGTCGACTGTTTCACCAGTTATCACCTCCAGGGGCCGGATTCATCGACGATAAAACCGTGGTTTTAGGGTATAATTCACTCCGCGGGGTAAATTTTTGCGATTCATCAAAAAATAGACCCCAGTTTTTGGGGTATATATGGGAGTATCCGATACATAAATTTGGGGTTTATTTCGGGGTATGGAGTGGAGTTAATTAAACTCGGGGTATAAATTACCCCAAATTTCGTTGATGAATTCGGCCCCAGAAGCCTCCTTGATGAACAAGCGTGCTACTTTCACAATTTCAATAGTTTAACTACATGACAGAACAGACCCGTTTCTTCAACAAAATTCATTCAACAACATTTCAACAATGAATTTCTCCATATTTTCTTCACAGCATTCATAACATAGCACAAGCTTCAGTACAGAAAGGGGACATAGTTTACAGATTCAGAAGTTAGCACACATAAGTGGATGGCATCTAAGTAAAAGTGCTGCTTGCTAATTCTGTGCGCCCGGATACCAAGGCATTTTACAGACACTATGTTGTATTTCGAGAATCAGATGCATATGCAGGTTCACTTGGACTATGACGTAGACTAAATCACACCTACATCCCAACCTGACCATCTGTTCCACAAACGCAGTGTTGAGGCGAATGCGTGAGGAATAATCACAGTCTCACATACCGAGTTTGGGACTTTGGAGGCTAAGCGGAGGGATCTGAGATGAATTCTCGTGATCTTTACCCGCGAGAATTCTGCGAGTCCACCATGAATCGACCACGATCCAGTAATCGTGGAGATGATGTGCATTGAGGGAACTAGGTTTTATTTAGTCTTTGGCATAGTTCATGTAAACCTGCCCATGTGTTTGATCCTTTAATTATAACTTTGTGTTCGTACAATGCTCAAGTAACCGTGCATCCATAATTATGGAGCACTGCACTCTCGTGGACCTTATTTACAAATGAATAGCAAGCTCCAACTTCTAATCAAATAACTACATCTACTCTTCACTCAACACCTAATCAGTTCGGCACCAAAAAATCCAGACGACCTTGGCATCAGAGTAGAGAACCCTTCTTCAACTTTCGTCGTTCATAATCGCTGAAATTATAAATGCTACACATGCGTTCTTTGAAGAGTATATGACCCGAGGGTTTTTGTTGCTCACTAAGGAGCCTCGCAGGGCCATCTTAATCATTTCAAAGACGATGAACGTCTTCTGGTCAATTCTAGCTCGTTGCCTCCGAATCTGACATAGGATTTCGCTGCGGATACTGTTGAGCGAAATTATAAGCTTACTTAAGCTTTGCAAGAGAACGGTAAGGGTAAAGAGAAAGGGAATCCCACCGGCCAAATTTTAGGGTGTTTAAAGAAAATTCCCCGTTTTCAACCCTAAACTTTCAACTGGAAGTTATTCAGGGCGCTGAGCGCGGATCTGGGGTCTTTTGTCGCCAGACTTAGGGCTACTGTAATTCACGGTAGGCAGTCTTTTAGCTGGTGTTACTTGCCTTAATAACTCGAAAATCGAGAAATGGACCTCAACTTCGTGTTCGGCGTCCCAAATAATCACCTGTGAGGATTTTAAGTCAAATGTGGAAGATTTTGGAACATCAAAATCTGTACAAGTCCAAATCGCTCTCAGTCTGCGCAAAGTTTGGAAAATGTGCCTTCACCCAAAATTTGCTCAATGAGATAGTTTTGGGTGCTGAACACAACTGTACTGTCCGTTTCCGGATTTTCCAAACATGAATGCGCGTTTTTGATAGAAATAAGGCGCTTGACAAAGAATTAGAGGCTTTTAGCCTTTTCAAATCTGTGACTCATTGATCCCCAGCATATTGTCTTGAAAATGAAGAAACCGACTTAGAATTTCATCACAATACGTTAGATAACCCTTCATTGAACTTTTCCAACCAAACTCATCCAAGAACTGCAAATGTCACATTCACTCAGCTGCAAGAAATACGAAAATTGACAAGCTATACGTTT
Source organism: Aplectana chamaeleonis (assembly GCA_029168955.1). Lineage (NCBI taxonomy): Eukaryota > Metazoa > Nematoda > Chromadorea > Rhabditida > Cosmocercidae > Aplectana > Aplectana chamaeleonis. The sequence goes on from JAPDOI010000419.1 coordinate 550,864, forward strand.
TTTTCGCAGATGACGGTAGCAAAATCAAAGTTCAGATTCGATCGATTCCACACGTTTATTTTTGTCAAAAATGACCTGTATTTCATTCACAGCATGATATTATTAAGGAGATTTCTGCTGTGATTATGTGAGCTAACTGACGTACAGACTGACCCCCACTATTTTAGTACTATGGGAAGACATTCCCGCTATGCCCTGTATTCCCCATTTGCTGCATAATTTGTCATGCCGAAAATTTGTTGACTCACCATAATGAGTTCAATGAATTCCTCAATAAGCCAGTGATCGCATCAACCAAACTCCATGATGTGGGTTCCTCTAAGACTCCGTAGCCACTGATTAGAGCACCTTAAAGGGAACAAATATTTGAAATGGTTGGACTTTGAAATAAGCAGTCAATGAAAACCTACGGCTTAATGACAAGAAATCGGCGCTTTCTAGATGGGCGTACGAGCGGGTACTCTTATTTGACGCCCCCGTTAGCTTCGCAAGTTCAGCTTGAGTGAATAACTGAAAGCAATGTAGTTATGACCAGTTTTGAAATCCTTATACTTGAGTCGATTATGTCCCCGCGTTTCTGTGTGTGTATGTGTGTTTTCCCCTGGATCTTCTGAATGGCCGATCAAAATTGTTACGATTTTGAACCAACATTCCGGCGCCAGAATCCTGAGCGATGTTTTCTTGCTCAAAAGAACTCCGGATTTCGCAAAGAGCTGCTTTTCAGCGATAAGATTTATCTTTTGGACGTTTATTTTCTCTTGTTATTTGCATTTTTTCATCAAACGATTTGTCCCATACTTTCGATTCAATAATCAAAGAGTATGCAACAGAATTTAGACAAAATTTTGAGTCACAAATACCTTTTTGGCTGCTTGCTTGAGAAAGCTGTGGGCAATCTTCTCCAGAGAGCCGGCGTGTCGAATACTGATTCCTCTCAAATATATCCACAGTCCCATCTGCGTCCGGGTGAAAGGGTTCGTAATCGATAATGAGGTCGGTATCCGCTCCCCGCAAAAGCACTCCAAACGAATTCCCTAAACACACACAACATGGTGTTCATCGAATACATAAAACTGCATTACTCGGAACTAGGAAGTACCCGGAACTCTACAGCATACGGAGTCGTTTTAAGTGTTCTTATAGCACTTTTCGCACGTGACGGTGTTTTCGGCGAAGAGTTGATCTGCAAATATCAGTTCATCATGATGTTAAAGCTAACATCCTCTGTTGCCCACTTAGCCCAACGTTCTGTGGACTCTTTTAAAGTCCATCACAATTGCTTCGAAGCCCTCCCCATTTCTATGATTTTGCGTCCAGCCCCTCCTTAAAAGCAGAAAAACGCCCCTAAAGGGCACCAAATCCTTTACTCTCACCCCACCTTTTTACTCTCATTGGAACTGTTCGTTGTGGCAATGAAATCTTTTGTGGACCTGCCGTTTGCAATTCGCTACTCTCTGTCGCTCTGCTCTTTCCTTTGCACCCTAATTAATAATGTTTGGCCTGAAATATTCTTCCATTTTTGACTAACCCCATTTTTCACCGTTGACAACCACCGTGAACATGTTCATCCAAGCGGACAACTAGTCCAGGCCAGAGAATAATGTCATTGAAATAAGACGTTTTAGTGCGTTTCTCGTTGTTTCTTCGTAACTTTGGTAACACTTGGTGGTCAAGAATTTGTTTTTGAGTGCAAAACTCGGAACGAAAATCATCGTGAACACTCGCCTTTAATGGCCTATCACACCACGACATCGCTGCGCTACTCCTTCCGGAGAAAAGCCTACGTTTCACGAAACCCTTCTACTTGCTGACGGAGTCCACCTCTATGATTTTGCTCGCGTTGGGAGTCATGGCGAATAAGCGGTCAATTTACAGCTGCACACACACACACACACACATATAGCCTAGCTCCCTCATTTTGAGCCGGTCGAAGTGAGGCTTATTGGGATTAACATGCCAAAATCTCCTTATTATTGTTGTATATTGCCATGTCCGAAAGTTCCACTACTTGTTCAGCCCGGACTCACCAGAGCGGGCTAGGCTTTGAATTGATCAGTTTATAGTGAGAGATGACTGATAACGAAATGTCAGACAAACTAATTATGAAAATAGACCTAGAGACTAGCTGTGAAATAACCCGCTGTTTTCCCTACTGAGAAATAATGGACTCGCAAATTTATGAGCGTTGTAGTGTACCTTCATGGCCAGAACGGCCAAGTGTTCGAAGATCTCTCTGAACATACTGTTGCGAGTAGCTTGGCGCAGAATCGCGTCAACATCCAGATTCCTGTCTAACAGCCGGCAGTGGATTTCGTCCTAAGGCATTGAAGTTTTAGAGGTCATATAAATGCGAAATGACCTACTTATCACCAATGATTCTCCCTGAAGATCAGGAATTTAGTCGCTCACCCGCCAAGAAATTTAAATATGAAATTTTGTTTGCATCCAGCTATTCTTATATATAGAGATTTATACCAAAAATAGATGACCCTGGATTGCTTTCGTACTAGTCAGAAGTTTTGAATCAAGTTAAATGTAACTTTGAGTAAGTTAGGTGAAGTCTTCATGCAATTTACTGAAAGTCGCAAAGTACCCTTCTTGTATGGCACAGGTAACTGTTTTATAGTATACAGGTGTAATATTTGACTCACTCCTCAGATGCAGGTGACATCGGTACGGCATCCAGGGTCGTGATTGTCGCGGTCACGGTAGAGGTGATCCCGCCTCGGTCCACTACGAGGGCGTAATCTTTGCCAAGATCTGCGGTGAGGACCGCGGCGAAAACCGCCTCCCAACCGAGAGGATACCCATGTCCCCCCAGCGGTCAAAAATATGCTGGCCTCCGGAGAGCGCCCCGAACTCGCCATTCGGGGCCGGCCCGGGTGAGTTGAGGCGCCTTATTTTCCGGTTGTGCGCGTGTTAAGGAGGCTACGACGTGACCATCTACTTGCGAGGATTGATGGGCCAATGCAGGTTACTTGCGAGATTCGAAAGGGCACAAATAACATGGTTATGCCCATGTACGTTACTTGCAAGTGCCAACCTCGCAAGTAACTTTAAGAACTCGGATAAGCCACAAGTAAGTCGATTTTGGCGTGGATATCTTGCAAGTAACTTGATCCGAAACTTCTGAGTAGTGGGCCCAAGAAAAGCTCACATTCGAGTTACTGCGATTCAAGTGTAAACAAAATAGGATTCAGACTAGGATTTGCATACCTTGTGCTCGTCATAGCTGACATAATTTCCACTCGAATCCTTGCAATGTCGCTTAATGAGATGCTTGACCTTCAAGGGTTTTTTTGCGCTGCTTCAGCAGCTGGTCGTCTCGTGGCTGTAACCTAAATAAAGGACTGATAAGAATTGAACGACACAGTGTTTGCTCGACGTCGTTCTTAGTCTGTGCGGCGCGGAAAGGTGACGTCCAATAAACATATCGATGGGGACTGTGATCAGAATCAGACTTGCGTTTTTTCAAACGCGATGGTGGCTATCGCGTGCGCGTGGTAGTGCCTCTCGTAAGCGATAGTCCCTTTTGAGGCAAACCGCTGTATACGAAAGATCCGGGCAAGCCTTTTAGATCTATTTGCTGAGTGTAGAGTCCAAGATTATGCACACGAAGCATCGACGCGCCATGCGCCTTAACGCGGTCTCGAAGCCCTCCAGCGGCTGAGCGAGGCTAAAAACCGCAAACTTGTCTAACCGATCCGACGACATTGATAACATCCAAGTACTGGCTCAAATGTCATCCATGTACTTCCTTTGGAAATGGGCTTCGGATCTTATTCCGGGTGCACGGTTTGCACGTGATAGACACTCTGTCGCATTTCTCCCTGCGTTATGTACGCTCTTGTGTCAGGAGGGCGAACACGTCTTTATCGCGTGTCTCATTAAATCGGCAAGTCGACGTGAGCGTCAAGCTCCTTCATGTCTGAGTTGTCGCGTCGCCCCGGCAAACCTATGAACGACGCCGTTCACAGCCATACCTTCTCTACACCAGACACCTCCGCAGCTTCGTCATCTGTTTTTTCGAGTGTTCGAGCTTCACCCTGCAAGAGATATATTTACAATCTGCACGTACTCGGAGTAGCATAGTTCTAGAGGTAATATTGGATGGATGAGTCCGGGAGGAGTAAGGAGCGGAGCGGTCGGTCACGACAAAATATTACAACGATATTTTGACATGATGAGCCCGACATGCCCTACTTCGACCGGCTCGAAATGGGGGAGTTAGACTATATGTTCACCCACCTTGGCGGAATACGGCATATCGACGAAATCTTCGTCAGACATCGTCTAAAAGACTGTAAGCATCATGAACAACAAGCTTATGCAACACATACATATATCTCAAGGTTTTTCAAGCCTCGCAAAACACAATGGACTACTTAGAAAGAAATTTCATAACTATGTCAAGGTTTCAGAATTTTCTCTTGCTTAGTGGTGTACTAATACATCCGGCACGGACCTCAGGTACCGATTCGCAATACTAAATGCTTAGAATCACCATATCGCCACGTTAAGACCTTCAAGTCATAAAAAGAGGGGAAAGCCTGGTCCGCGGCGATGGTCTGTACTGTGAATGTGTTGACCAAAATTCAATGCGTTATTTAGTCCTTTTGCTTCTCTGTGAATAGAAACTTCCGAAATTAATTTTGATCTAGCTATGCCTATCGGACGAATGTGAAAAAATTGCATTTTGCTTATGCATAGGTCTTCCGTGGACAAAAAAAATGGGAAAACATCAGAGACTACGGTAACACCGTAAATATGCTGTTTCTCACACGAAAAGTGTCTAACGCTTGCGAATCAGGTGGTAATGAAAGATATAGAACACATTCATCGAGCAAAACAGAAAAACACACATCGAAGACTAACAGCGTCAAGGCCCTTCATGAACAACTATAGGAGATGATGCGCAGGGCACCCAGCGCCGGAGCTGGACCGTCCAGTGACATATGACCCACAAATAAAGCGCGAATTCTGCGATGTTTCACACTTCTAGATTGTATATTATTCTCTCTGGCTTGTAGATTATACCCTGAAAAATTTGGAAACGATGTTGCCAGACGACAAATGAGAGATGAGTATTGAGCACCACCTTCTCATGCATTCATCTTGTATTGACCAATCTGTGAAGGAACACATGTGTTGCAATTAGTATACCGAACCAACTTGAATTCATCTATTCCCTTTTCTTAGTAATTTTTGCGAGAATGACGTTGTCGAGTGTCGTCTACCCTAACACTGCAGTTATACGCGCCAAGTTTGGAGGCCGATGTAACCCTAACATACACTAAATATCGCAATTCGCCTAGTTAGAGTATTGTACGAGCGAGGAACCGCAGTGGGCAGAGAAAGAGCGCTCTAATGCGACGCCGCGACGCGAGCGCGCGCCCGACAGAGGCGAGGTGTGGTAGATTTACGTAGCATCGGCCTATTTTTGCTCAAAAAACGCGTCATTTGTGTCCTTTTTATGAGTGCCTTGCTATATAGGGCACCAGATCTTCCCTAAGCCGTGGAGATATCGGAAGTGAAATTAATTGTGAACACTGCCTTTAACAAAGTTTTCGAGTGTCTCTGCTGCCTTCAACTGATTTTCAGTTCTTTTAGAGAGAAATTTATTTAGAAAAACTGGAGAAGAAAGGCACTCGAAAACCAAACCTCCCGTAAGAGCCTTGACAGCATTCGACTTCGCTTCCATCATTTTAGTGAGATTCAGCTTCGCATTGCATTCAATTCCTAAAAACCGTCATCCGCAAAAATGGAAAGGACCAGCAGGAAAGCGAGAAAAGAGGAACCCATGAACACAACACAACACAAGACAACATGAACTGACAAATGACGAGAAATGACAATGAAATGACAAATGACGCGGATCGATAAATTGACCCGCCAAAACGTGCAGACGCCAGTTCAAACGAATTCATGCACGTTCAGGAGGACAGTCGTTTCAGGACCAAGCGATATTCCTCAGAGTCGGACCCTTTAACGGCTTCAAGCCTTCATTGAGTGGGTAATCTCAGAAAATGAAACAACATATCGCAGCGGGGGATGGGCGTTGTGGATACTGCAACTGACCACGCCCATTTTTTCGTGCCGAAAACACTCCTGATTTCGGAAAGAGGGGGAAGCCAGGGTAGATGCTCAAATTGCGCGGCTGCACAATAAATGGGCGTGGCAAAGTGCATCGCACCACAGCCCCCGCGGCGATATAGCACAAAGTTACATGTGATTTAGAAGGCCTGGAACTGCATACTTGCGACATAAATCGCCCAATGTCCTCCATTATTTAAGTGGAGTATATTTCCAATCATCGCGTGCGTATGCTGTGCCTCCTGTTCCCCACACTTTCTCGCTGCTCTGCCCTCGCAGCGCAAACGCACGCGAAGGAGCAGAGAATCCATGCGTGTTCGCGTGTATATATGCGCGCAACTGTGCGTGTAACACGCACACACGAACTGAGTGCCTGCGTGCGTATAATTGCGCGCGCAAACAACCGTGCGCCAAAGCTCAATGGTTTACTCGTGTTTGAGTGAGCGTGTGAGTCTGCGCACATGCGCGTGTACATGTATGAGCAACCGTGCTAGCGTGTGTGCGCGCAAAGCGTATAGCACAGCGCGATGATGTGCTTGTGTTTGCGCACGCGTGTGCCAGTTATTAGGCGCACGCGTGGGCGCAAATATATATTCACAGGCGTGCATGTGCGTGCATGTATGAGAGCGCAACTGTGTAGGTGAGGGAGCACATGGATTTGCTCGCGTTAATGTGCGCGTGCGACGACGCGCACATGCGCGTGAACAATTGTGCTCTCGTGTGTGTGCGCAAGCATCTACGCGCAAAAGCGCAAGTGTTTGCTCGTGTTAATGTGCGCGTGAGATACGCGCACATGCGCGTGAACAATTGTGCTCGCGTGTGTGCGCGCAAGCATCTACGCACAAAAGCGCAAGGGTTTGCTCGCGTTAATGTGCGCGTGCGACGACGCGCACCTGCGCGTGAACAATTGTGCTCGCGTGTGTGTGCGCAAGCATCTACGCGCAAAAGCGCAAGTGTTTGTTCGTGTTAATGTGCGCGTGCGACTACGCGCACATGCGCGTGAACAATTGTGCTCGCGTGTGCGCGCAAGCATCTACGCGCAAAAGCGCAAGGGTTTGCTCGCGTTAGAGTGAGCGTGTAAATACGCGTACATGCGCGTGAACAATTGTGCTCGCGTGTGTGCGCGCAAGCACCTACGCGCGAAAGCGCAAGGGTTTGCTCGCGTTTGAGTGCGCGTGTAAATACGCGCTCAGGCCCGTGAAAAATTGTGCTCGCGTCTGTGCGCAAGCACCTACGCGCAAAAGCGCAAGTGTTTGCTAGTGTTATTGTGCGCGTGCGACTACGCGCACATGCGCGTGAACAATTGTGCTCGCGTGTGTGCGCGCAAGCATCTACGCGCAAAAGCGCAAGGGTTTGCTCGCGTTAGAGTGAGCGTGTAAATACGCGCACATGCGCGTGAACAATTGTGCTCGCGTGTGTGCGCGCAAGCACCTACGCGCAAAAGCGCAAGGGTTTGCTCGCGTTAGAGTGAGCGTGCGATTACGCGCGTGCGTGAACAATTGTGCTCGCGTGTGTGCGCGCAAGCATCTACGCGCAAAAGCGCAAGGGTTTGCTCGCGTTAGAGTGAGCGTGCGACTACGCGCACATGTGCGTGAACAATTGTGCTCGCGTGTGTGCGCGCAAGCATCTACGCGCGAAAGCGCAAGGGTTTGCTCGCGTTAGAGTGAGCGTGCGACTACGCGCACATGCGCGTAAACATTTGTGCTCGCGTGTGTGCGCGCAAGCATCTACGCGCAAAAGCGCAAGGGTTTGCTCGCGTTTGAGTGCGCGTGTAAATACGCGCTTAGGCGCGTGAACATTTGTGCTCGCGTGTGTGCGCGAGTAAACATTGACGCGTACTAACACGATGATGTGCTTGGTGTTTCTGCATGCGTTTGGGCCAGTTCATGAGCGCTCACAAGAGCCCCTGCAAGCGCGCGTACCTGTATAAATGCGCGGTCACACGTGTGCATGCGCGCAAGCGCATACACGTGTTTTCGCAAACGTTCGTGAGTGTGGGCGCGGTGAGCGCATTTGTGTAAGTGTGCACCCAGCTGCGACACGTGACCGCACCCGCGCATATCAGGCGTATTGATTTCCGGTAGATATAGATGATTGGCGCTCCAGAGCGTGACCAGTCGTGCGAAGCATGAAGCTGGCCTTAGTGCGCCTGGATGCGCTCGTGCGATTGCTGGTAGGAGCGTATGTGCGTGCGTACATGCGTTTTCAGCGTCGTTTGGGGCTTCCCAATGACAAATTCGGGTTAAAAGCGTTAATTCCTGTATCTGGCCGATTTCACAACTTTTCTGGAAGATTACGAGAAGTTTCTGGAGAATTACGGAGAAATCTTGTAGTAAATGTCCGATAATCTGACAGAATCGGCTCAATCCGAAGATTACGGGGGATTCTCCAGTAAGTTTTCCGTAAACTTCCGTAAACTTTTGGTAATTGCACGTTTACCAGTAATTACAGGGAAACTTCTGGTAAAGCTCTGGTACTTTTCGGACCTGAGTAGCGCGAAAGATCCTCTTAGAGGCTCCGTTTGGAGAAATCGCTCGAGTCGACGGGAGTTCGCAAAAGAACAGGGGCATCAGAAGCTCAAGACATGGCCTCGAGGGAAGACCTCAAGATGTGGCAATTGAACCAATACGCTTTTAGTACAAATTAACTTACCGAAATTTAGATGAGGCCACACATGGTGGACTTCTCCAAAGCATGCTGATGAAAAAGGACATCTAACTATCTCGGGTCACGAAATGAATTCGGCCGAATTGAGCCTTCACAGTTACTGTTGTTGTTAGCATCTGTAAAACATGGTAGAATATAATCTCTCTAGCATACCAATCGCGTCTCAGCCAAAGAGCTGTACCCTGTACTTCTTGATTGTGTTATGATTTAGTTGCGCATTGAATAAAAACTGAGATCAAAGTTTAGAAGTTGTGCTTATTAGTTCTGTAATCAAGTTGGTTTCTTTTTAATTTGAGTTTGGTGCCCTCAATGCTGTGTGAGTCAGTCAAAAATGATATTAGTTGCGCAAAAATAGAAATTCGACTTTGGTGCAGGTCGAATTAGTGGAGAAATTCAGGTTCACATATATTCTCTGGTTCCGAGCCAAATTTTCTCTGTTCCCTCGCGCGCTTGTGCGGAACGAGGGTAGAGACAGCGAGAAAGTGTGGAGAGAAGGAGACGCAGCGTACGCACGCAGGCGCACGCGATGACAGAAGTAAATTTCACTCGGAAACAGAGGATACCTACATTTATTCGATATTGCCGGCTCCGTTGTGAATTTTAAGGATTCTGCTATTTCCGAAAGGCGCGTGAGTGAAAATGTGTTGCTCAGGTAGATTTTTCAAGTATAGAGAAACATTTCCCATGTCGGCCGGGGCGGGAACTTTTTGAAGAATTGAGGCTACAGTACCCCTAAAAAGTCTCATCTAATGGCCTTTCCGCGAATAATGTTTTTAAACGTTTTTCGTCTTTGCCTCAGCGAATCTTGATGAAACTTTAGTACGTTACAGGGCATCACGACCCTTGCTTTACTAGTATGTTATAGGGCATCACGACCCTTGCTTTACACATACACAAAATTGGTTTTTGAGCGTCCATTTCCTAACTATAGACTTTATTTTTCAATGTGTTGTATTATTTCAAATATGGACTATTACCACGAAACATGGCTATTCCGATTCCAGACCCGTAGCAGTTATTCGCTTTTCGGAGGTCTTCGGAAATGTCTTATGACTTTGTGAGAAATTGTCTCTATCGAAATTTTTCTAGAAGTAAAGTCGAAAGAAAATTATGCGATATTGCACCGATCAAGTATCTCTCTTTGACGTCATCGGAAGAAAGCGAAATTCATGAGTCAGCTGTACTTGAAACACAGCTAACACATATTTTGAAATGATTCTGGATTAAATATTTTTTTCAGAGGTGAATTCTGAAATTAACCTCAACCGGTCCAATTTTTGGTCTTTAGAAAAATTTGATAGAGGCTATTTCCCACAAGTTGTACAGCGGTTGGAATGGCGAATAACTGCTATGAGTTTGGAATTGGAATAGCTGTTTCTGAGGGAATAGTCCTACCGCAAAAATGATAAAAATTCATATTTAAATTTGTACGCTCAAACAGCAATTTTGTATAGGTGTAAAGCGAGGGTTGTGTTGCCCTACAGCATACTGGAAGTTTCATCAAGTTTCGCCAAGGCAAGCCAAGTGCTGTCTTAAGGTTTCAAGTTCAAGAAAGGTTACAGTACTGAACTCAACAGGTTGATTTAGAATATCGATAAATGAAGGATAGGTGGCCGAACTTCTAGGGTACCTCAATTTGCTATTTCAGAACAGCTTTGTCTACTGGAAAGCTCTTCGCATCGGAAGCAGTAAGATCAGTCTTGCCTCGAAACCCGCAAGTAAATATGAATGTAAATTATGTATCGATTGAAGAATAAGTGACGGACTTGGGCTTGAAAATGCCGCTTCGATCCGGAAAATGTTTTAGAATCAGAACTGGTCGGAGACGGAGACTGATTTTATCGTGATACTTCCTTTAATGGTAAAATTAAGGTACTTCATCACGCCCTTTGAAAGCATACCAGCTCGCATTCTCTCTCCTAGTTTCTCTTGAATCATCTCAGAGGCCAACTTTGAGGAATGGGACTGACAACCATACGGTTTAGGTATCTCCGCATTCGCGTTCAGTCCGCAAAGTGCACGCTGATTGTGAAAGAGTGTTGCGGCGCGGTTTGAAGGCCTCTCAGGCAGAGATGTGGGATGACCCGGGAGGTTTTTACCTTTTCCGCCTCGGCAAAAAAGGTAAAACTGCCCGAATGATCCCACAGCCCAGTCTGAGGGGCCTCGCAACCACGCCGGAACATGCCTTCGCAATCAGCGTGCACTTTGCGGACTGAAACGGGAATGCGTAGATGAGTTGTATTTCCAATGTGGTTCTATGAAAACCCGTACCCATCGCGATTCCATGTCTTGCTTCATCCAGCACATCGTCACCAGGGAAAGTAGAAATATTCTAAACATCTAATATTTAGATTTCTAAAAAGTGGAACTCGAAAACCAAAAGCTTCAAAGTTTCTGGCAGCTGGATCGCTGCTTCGAGAGCACAAATTACATCCGGTACCCTGAAAATCAAAAAATAATCAGAATAAATATTCTTTAAGTGACGATAGTCCATTTCGATGGAATCCTGATATGTGGTATTTTCGATAGCCGACTTTTGACAATAATCGATTGTCTAGAGTTTCGAGATTAACTCTTCGTTAATACTCGAATATCTTGTGTTATCGATATTCGACTTTCGATAATATTCGAATATTTGGATTTTTCGATTAATCGACAATTCGAAGAAATAGTTGAATAAAATATTCGATTAATTATTCAGGTGAATATTCATATGACCAATACTTGAAATTTCGGCAATTGGCACAGTAAAATGGCGGAAAAGTTTTGCCACAACTTGCTATTTTGGCTTATTGTGTTCATAATCCGCTCACGTCCTGGTACAACCCAGTTGATTTGGATAGTTTCTGTATTCGGCGAATCTGAAAATGCTCGCCAAACCATACCCTTGCCATTCTCCATCAGCTGTTGCTATGGTCTCCATGGAAACATCGGCTGCCGCGCGAACTCTCACCTTTGCAGTTCTGCCTCATTGCTGCGTGTATTGGTAATTTTATTGTTTTCCCGAATGAATGTGTAAAACCACGAAATGTTCATTCAGCTATTCAACACATAATTCAAATCTGTCTTATTCCTGGTGTGATAATTTTCAGAAGAAAATTTTCTTTTGCTAAAAAGTCAGCAAACCTCTTTCATTATTAGAGTTAAAGCTGATATCCCTATTTACTGTGTCACACAGCCGTGAATAAACGGTTTTCTACAAATATTATTTCTCCGCTGCATTCCACTTTAGAGGCCCATAGTTGTTTTTTTTCTTGCAATTTGTTTTATGTTAACATTTTTATAAAACTTAACACTTTTGCGAAGCTTTGTTCCCGAATCTCACATGAATCGATCCGTTGCCTTCATTACGGAAATCCCTGTCCTGCTCTGCCCTACCGCCTTTAGGTTTTGGTCCACTTATCATGTACATCAGGCATGAATTTATCAGCAAGAAATGTCGCCATTTCCAGAATCGCACTGCCTATACATAAGTAATGTACACAATCCTACTGATTTGCATGTTCCTCGAGATAAAAATTATGGCCCAAAAGCGGGCTGAAATTTCGAAAATTTACTTTTTTAAGCATGGAGATTTCAGGAAATTTTGAGTGAATTTTTCTCCATTTCCTACTGGAACTCTTTATGTGCTCTCTTTCTCGACCTACTTTCCACGCACAAGGGAGTGACCAGACCGGTTTGTTAGAACCACCAATGCAGCCGTGTTTTTCTGATCCACTGCCTTCCACGTTCGAGCTTTATTTTGGGCGCTCAAGTAATAATAACAAAAAGTTATCAGAAAGTTACAAGCTTGGTAGGTATAATAACAGTTATCCACCGTTAACAGTCCTGAACTTCTACGATATTGAAAATAGGCCTCATATTCGTGTGTAGCACCCGAATTCCTTTTCGAAAGAGTTTGAGCGGCGGAGCAACATTTTTAATTTTTTCATAAAAATATTCATTATTACGCGGGCAGATAAAATGGTGTTTCTACCATTACCCGGAAGCAGTGTATTAGAAAACGGCTGTATGCGTAGTTCTGATAAAGGGTACCGTCACTCCCTTATTTGAAGCAAAACACACAAATTATTTGAAGACTACACACAACGGACTACAAAGGATCGTGGATACACGCAATGGATCGTGCAGTTACTATTTTTTAGTAGTGAATTACGTTTCAATATTCATAGGGTTTCACACCAGAGAGAACCCGTGTCCACACTGCCCACCCACGCCACACACTCATTATTTTTTGAAGTTTCAAGATATGGGGTCTTTCTTGAATACGAATAGGTTCTTTCTAATATAACCTACTTACATTCACAGTAGTTAAGCCTTCTGAGCGTTCCTAGTTATTTTACAAGAATCTCTGGGAAAGACACTTTTCGAAATTTTAATCTTCTGTGGTTAGAAAGAAAATTTTCCAAACTTCGCTAGGAGGGGTTGTAAACGATGCTTATCACGAACAAGATGTCCTCTAGAAAAAAATTGCAGCACCAGTTATCCGAATAGCTATCCTAGATAGTAGGTATCGTCTGTAAAACTTCGTTTTTCTCACGACTCAAGGCGCGGGTGGCGTAGGCGATTCTGCTCCTTCCGTCTGTCATGCGCTCTCTCACTGTCTCTAACTGCCGCTCCGCACCAGTACTTGTAGAAACCATGAGAACTTCGCGGTTTTAGAGCCTTTAAAAGATTCAAAGTTTGCTGCCTTAGCACTGAGCTGCTGCACAAGGATATGACGTTTCCTTTAAAATTTCCAATGAGGCTTCAGTAGGCTGTGGTAGGTTGGTTAGCCCTTCCCCAACGTCTCATGTTTTTTGAAAACTTCGTCCGAGGGGTGTTGTAGGGGCTGAAGTTCAGCCGTCTGTCAACCTCAGTGCAATTTGAAGTGCTGAACAATAAGCTGATGTTTATTTCACAATTTTGAATAGAATATCCGTCGGCTGTAGTTTGGTATCCGTTAGTAAATGCTTTAGGTTTTAGTCCGACTTCGCCCTGGTGGTTATTTCGGGGCGAGGGGGGGGGGGGGGGTGGTATGGATGGTGAACTCGAATCCGATCCCCATTTTCAGATTTCTGATGAGATTTTCGTTGGTTGTAACTGACAAAACTTTGTAGGTTAAAGTTTTTGAGTCCACCGACAATTTGCCGTGAGGTTATTAGGGCATCACGTGTCCGAAGCTCGTAAATTTTTCAAATTTCAATTTTTAAGGTTGGTTTCGGACGTCACAATCCTAACTATGCTTTGTACCCTACCGAAATTTTCGAAAGCTGAGAGACAAACGTCGAAATCGTGGCCAACATGCGCGAAAATCAGCGAAAAGCCGCGTTTCAAACCACTTTGTGGATGGAAAGCTGGGATACATGCTTTCGAAAATCAGAACACTACATCTGTGAGAAAATGAATGATCAATGATCCAACATCACCATGCTCCCCTTCTCTGTGTAGCGATAAACTCTCATGTGGAACGGGGAGCGGAATAATGGCCGCCAGAGTGAAAATGGACTAGTGGCTGTGTACCATGAAGGAAACCTGCTCCAACAGAAGCGGTTCCACCAGACCGCGTGTGCACACATGTCACCCACGGAAACGATTTGCCGTGGAGCGCACCGGTCGGCCGTTTAGATTCGCCGTGGACCAGGCGGTTTCTTAAACGCACAGTACACCCTCAGACATGAATTTTGTGATTTTTATTTGATTGCGTAGCAGACCCCTCCTGTATAACTCGTGCCAAGTGCGGAATCTTCATTCCTCCAAATAAGCGAGGGACAAGTTATTAGTTTTAAGTTAGCGAGATAGAAATTAAGCGAGATATAAGCGACCACCACAGGCCTGACCTTTTTCGCTTACCACCACGAGCCACACCCCGCACCAGGTTTCCGAACTTGATAGCGGCTAGATGGATGGATGAATTCTCAACAAGTCGTGTTTTTCAGTTCAAGGCCGGACTATCTCCTTATCCTGCCTCTGGCTCGCGCAACGATTGCAAATGAAGAGAAATGCAGGCCTGACAACTCGTCACCACTAATTCACCACCATAAAAACATAGGCAACTTTGAGAGACCATAACTCTCTGTTCATAGTGGGTGCTGGACGATTTCAGGATAACGCTGTTGATCGGCATGTGACCCTCTCAAGATAAGCCTTAAAAACTGAAAAATAATTTTCTGGGTGTGTCCCAGCCTTTAAGTGTTAAAGCTTGCCTCGCCTGTCCTGCTAAATGTGATATTATAAACATAATTTCCTTGTCATATTCACTCAGAGATGCTATAAGACGACAAATATGAGATGAGAGCGCCTCCATTTGGAATAACAGTCATACCATATCAGAGGTAAATATCATAGGAGGAACAGATTCGAATAAAGACGAACTTTTAAGCGCATTGCTTTTCAATCCAGTCCATTCCCAGGTGTGATTGCAAACACAGTATATGATATGAAGGGATCGTCTTTGCTAAGAGATTGTATCACTGGACGATTTGAACGAGAATTAGCATTTTCAGGGCCTTCGAGGTGAAGTACCTTCCTTGATCTCTCAATTTTTTTCACATGACATGCCGCTCTAGAAGAGCTGGAAAAGGTGTGTCTCAATTGTTCTGGGAGTGGATAAGGCCAACCTGTGCAGAGCAACCACCAGGAGTTATTCCGTGGCGGAATAGCCGCTTGCTAAGCACTAATGCTACTATATCACGTAACGCTAACAACGAGGCTGCAGCGCCATAGGACTACATTGAATTCCAAATCTCTTCCCGAAATAAAATTATTTCACCAGAGAAAAACTTGAAACGACATTTAGCCAACAGAGTGAATTAGAACCCTCAAAACCACAAACCTATGGTGACAGCACTCGTAAAAACATTGTAAACCCAGACATCTACCCTGATTGAGATAGCAAATAAAACTGAAGATGCCTGTAGCTTTTCCAGCTCTTAGAAGTCTCGGCACTGGAATGAAAGTCATTTTCAGTTCTCAGTGCATAGATATGAGTGGTTGCGAACCACCGCCATCCTCTTCCATTTACCATAAAATAGCCTTCGCCGTCAAGGCTTCTGAAAGGTTCATCTGAAGCCTTCTCCAGAAATACCCCTTTGAACAAAAAATTTTTGTTGAAAATGCGCAGGAAAAGAAGCACATTGGAAGCATTTCGACTGTAGTCTATTCCAGAGATTGAAATGTCGAAGGAGGATGAGAAGGATGCTAGGAGGATATATCTCTTGATACGGGTTACAGCCACATACTCGGCTTGAAGACATCGTGGAAGAGAGATTGCGGCAGCCGTGCAGCCAATCGAGACTTTTACGACACCAATGCCACTCTACTCACATTCGCGCTCACAGAACAGGTAAAGCGCATGTCGGAATGCGAATGTCCGCCCACGCGGTTCGCGTGCGTGCTGAGCAGCCGCAGCTTCGGGAGTTTCACGGAAAACAGCATTTTCTCGGAAAACCTTGTTTTGCAATGGAGGGTCCTGAAGAGAGCTGTTAGCACAATTTCTACAGGCGCTTATTGATCGAGCTTGACTAGCCTTTCCCAACATGATTGGCAAAAATTACCTGCCGAATAATCCCTGGAAACTGTGTGTTTGGAAAAGAGTTCAACACCCTAGGGCGATTTTTCTGCGAAACTTGTCGGAAACTTTGACTCGATCTAAGCATTGGTAGAGTAGTGGGCCAACTTATACTGAACCAAACTTATTTTGAAGTTCAATTTCTAAAGGGAGATTTTATGAAGAAACAACGCTGGAAACGGGTTGAAGGTCATTTGAAAGCAATTTTTCTACGAAACTCCTGTTAGAAAATGCTAGTCGAAGCTCTTTCACCAAGCATCTGGGGAGAAATTTTTTTCGGATTTTCCTGAAAGGCAGAAAGTCTGAGAGGCAGAAAACTTTTTCGAACAAATGCTCACTAAATCAAGTGCTTAACAAAAATCCAGCAAACATGCCGAAAACACCTCTAAAAAGAATCAATCTAACCCTCAGAACGGGTTTGAGAGCAGCCATTGCTGCCGAGATATGTATCAGGGAAATTTATTCAAAATGACTTCTGTAACAAGGACTCATCTTGAATCCTGGAAGAGAATAGTGGTCGAAAGCAATAGTTCTGCATGGCCGCTTCCTAACAAAAACATTTAAATTCAAACTGCGGCTGGCGCGGCTCTCCAACAGCGGCTGGCTGCGTGAATTACTAGCGAGTCGATGGTGAGATTTGAACCGCCGCACCAGCCGCGGTTCGAATTAAATTGCTTGCTTTCTGAGGAAAGAAGCCACGGACGTAAGTATAGATAGTTGCGCCAGCCGTTTTTGGCCGGATGGAACTCGTTGCAAAAACGCAGAGGCCACGACCGCTCGATCACGCATTTCCTACCCCCATCTGCGGACTATCGTTATTGAGGGCACTTTTAATTCTGACCTCTTCAATGACAGCATGGCAATATATAGGTTATATTATATTATGTTATGTTGTGTTATGTTATGTTATGTTATGTTATGTTATGTTATGTTGTATATTTATATTTATGTTATGTTTATGTTATATTTATGTTATATTTATGTTATATGTTATACTATATTATGTTATGTTATGCCATGCGTTATGTTATGTTATATTATGTTGGCTTATATTATGTTATGTTATGTTATGTTGATGATTGGCGTTATGTTATGTTATGTTATGTTATGTTATATTATGTTATGTTATGTTGGCGTTATGTTATGTTATGTTATGTTGCGTTATGTTATGTTGCGTTATGTTATGTTATGTTATGACATGTTATGCGTTATATTTATATTATATTATGTTATATTACTATATGTTACGGCCGGTTATGTTATGTTACTGCGCGTTGCGTTATGTTATGTTGATGTTGCGTTATGTTATGTTATGTTATGTTATGTTACGCCTATGTTATTTACCCGCGTTATGTTATCTGCTACAATGTTGTACTGACACGAGGTTTTAGTTAATCATCTTTATGGTCGACGTTTCCGGCAGAACCCTTCTTCTTCAGGAGGCCTGAAGGATCAGAATAAGATTTTGGTGCTTACTCGATCAAGCGTCATATAAAGGCACAGTCCAAGCTTAGGGACGAAATCTGAGATTTCCACACAATTGTTAAATAGACCCACCTCGTACATGCCATTTGCCAAATGCGACCTCTCAATTCCTCCGAATAAGTGAGTTATAAGAGGAAGCCACCCTGAGGCGTCCAACTCCGGAAGCCACTTTGGCACGCCCTTTGCCATCTTTCGAGCTCAACAGTGGAGAGATAAGCGGTGGTTTTGATCAATAACCCCGTACTTCCCTTTATTCTCAGCCTCTGTCTTCATTTAAGTCAGCTAGTATACAGCGGTTGCAAATGACGGAAGTTACAAGCTTCGGACAAGTCGTCCACCATGCTTCCGTAGCTCAATTTTTGAGGGGCCATAACTCTGTCTCCAGGGGATCTTGAACGATTCCAGAGACATCTTTGGAATCAGCGTGACGCCGTTTTAAAGATAGATAGAAAAACAGAAAACCGATTCTGAGGCTAGACTGTGCTTTTAAACTCAACATCATCAGAGAACTAAATAATTACCACGCCGAGATTTATGCAGAGTCGCACACGGAGATTGATATGTTATGTTATGTTATGCTATGTTATGCTATGTTATGTTATATTTATGTTGGCGTTATATTATGTTATATTATGTTATATTATGTTATGTTATGTTATGTTATGTTATGTTATGTTATGTTATGTTATGTTATGTTATGTTATGTTATGTTGCGTTATGTTATGTTATGTTATGTTATGTTATGTTGTTATGTTATGTTATGTTATGTTATGTTACGTCAAGTTATGTTATGTTACTATGTTATGTTATGTTATGTTATGTTATGTTATGTTATGTTATGTTATGTTATGTTATGTTACGTCAAGTTATGTTATGTTACTATGTTATGTTATCTGCTAATGTTGTACTCGACACGAGGTTAGTTAATCATCTTTATGGTCGACGTTTCGGAGAACCCTTCTTCTTCAGAGCCTGAAAGGATCGAATAAGATTTGTGCTTACTCGATCAAGCGTCGCCTTAAAGGCACAGTCCAAGCTTAGGGACGAAATCTGAGATTTCCACACAATTGTTAAATAGACCCACCTCGTATGCCATTTGCCAAATGCGACCTCTCAATTCCTCCGAATAAGTGAGTTATAAGAGGAAGCCACCCTGAGGCGTCCAACTCGGGAAGCCACTTTGGCACGCCCCTTTTGCCATCTTTCGAGCTCAACAGTGGAGAGATAAGCGGTGGTTTTTGATCAATAACCTCGTACTTCCCTTTATTCTCAGCCTCTGTCTTCATTTAAGTCAGCTAGTATACAGCGGTTGCAAATGACGGAAGTTACAAGCTTCGGACAAGTCGTCCACCATGCTTCCGTAGCTCAATTTTTGAGGGGCCATAACTCTGTCTCCAGGGGATCTTGAACGATTCCAGAGACATCTTTGGAATCAGCGTGACGCCGTTTTAAAGATAGATAGAAAAACAGAAAACCGATTCTGAGGCTAGACTGTGCTTTTAAACTCAACATCATCAGAGAACTAAATAATTACCACGCCGAGATTTATGCAGAGTCGCACACGGAGATTGATATGTTATGTTATGTTATGCTATGTTATGTTATGTTATGTTATGTTATGTTATGTTATATTATGTTATGTTATGTTATGTTATGTCATGTTATGTTATGTTGCGTTATGTTATATTATGTATATGTTATGTTATGTTATGTTATGTTATGTTATGTTATGTTATGTTATGTTATGTGTTATGTTATATTTATCTTATGTTATGTTATGTTATGTTATGTTATGTTGTGTTATGTTATGTTATGTTATGTTATGTTATGCTATGTTTTGTCAAACTACGAAAATCGAATCCAGAGATGCAAAAACGTTTTAGCGCGGTGTCGACGTTTCAAATACCGTGAATTCATCGGGTACACTTCCTCGAGTGATCTTCTACAAGAGTCGTCCCACAACGCTCACATTGGAGAACTACAAGGCAATGGTGAATGTGATGTCGATGAACGGGGCTGCGAATGAGGTGTTCCTGAAGAGTGTGCAGAACGTAAGTTTATTCGATGAGCTATTAATGAAACAAAACTTCAAAAATAAACGTGTAGCATGGACTATTGCAGCGCTTCAGCAAGGCGCGACTAATAACATCTTGAAATTTCTCTCACTGATAATATACCAACGTGACTCTGACGGGCACACAAACCTTGTGTGGAATACTCATGTTGGATTTCTTCAGGTCTTCAGCAGGAATATCGCAGATTCTCTCCGAACGACGGCTAACAAACATCTCCTATCTTTAGTGAGCGAACTTGAGGAGAACCTTTTGGCAACGGTGGATGTCGGAAAGGATGTTGGAGAAGGTCTGTTAGAAGTGTGCCTCAAGTACTTCATTATGAGGCAGAAGCAGAAGGAAGTTAGCTTTCCAACTTGCTTTCAAAACTCGTCTCCACTTTCCTCAACAATACGAGCACGTTGAGAGACCGTATGTTTACCGTATCATGAGCTCCCAACAAAATACTCTTATGTTGAGAAGAGTCCAAAGCGAGTAGTGTGTGTAGCGGAAGAAGCACACCCCCCTTTTTTATCCTAACACAGCAACGATGTTTCTAATCTACGGCTATTAAAGGCAGTGTTAACGATAAAAAATGTGTTTCAGTTTCCAATAGGAATGGGTAACGGAGGGGCACACTGTAACGTTGACGTCGAAAGAACGCACGGAAACGAGCCAGGAAAAGCTTCAAAAGAGCCCAAACTTGCCAATTCGAACGCAATGCAAACCCCAAAAGCGCAATACACGCCTACCGACGTGAACGAATGAAAGCTTGAAATCGTGAGATGAGCGATGATTTCCAATCATTAGCCCCTTTCTTCTCTTCATTCTCAACTTCTCTCTTTACTCAGGTCAGCTCGCATACATCGGCTGCAAAAGACGGAAGTTACAAGCCTCGGACAACTCGTCCACCATGTTTCTTAGCTCAATTTTTGAAGGACCACAACTCCGTTCCCATAAGGTCTTGTACGATTTCAGAGGCATCAGTGGAATTAGCATGGGGCCGTGTTCAAGATAGGCGGAAAACAGAAAAACGATTTTTATCGTGAGCACTGCCTTTACTGCACTCAAATACAATACCCGCGCTAAGTTTTGTAAAAAAGGGGAGCATCTGGCAAACTTGGCAAAAAAGCGTCCGATACATGTAACTTTTTTGAATGAAGACTTTTTTGAATTCTGAAAACGCCATAATATTCATAGATCAATCTCCTACCTAATTATGTGACTTCTTAACCAAAGCTCCCCAAAATCACTTTGCTTTTTAAGGAAATAGTTTTTGCAATAGTTTTTCAAAAACGTCGCGCGCGGCGAGGTGCGGCGAAACTTTGAGCAGTATTTTTACAAGTACTGAAAGAGCGATCTGTATGTTTTCTTCATAGATTAGGTGCAGGTGAGAGAATCGCAAGGTTTGTGTTGGTTGAATTTTCGAAATCCCTCATCTAAAAGTCCAGGGTTTTTTTTTACAAAGCTCCAATTTTCAGGTAGTTGTCCAGTATGTTTAATGAAGGATTTCAAAAACTCAACCAACACAAACCTCGACATTCTCTCACCTGCACCTAATTTAAGACAAAAGCATGCAGATTGCTCTCCCATTACTTGTACAAATACTGCTCAAAGTTTCGCCGCACCTCGCCGCGCGCGACGTTTTTGAAAAACTATTGCAAAAACTATTTCCTTAAAAAGCAAAGTGATTTTGGGGAGCTTCGGTTAAGAAGTCACATAATTAGGTAGGAATTTGATCTGTGAATATGATGGCGTTATCAGAATTCAAAAAAAGGTTTCATTCAAGAAAGTTACATGCATCGGACGCTTTTTTGCCAAATTTGCCAGTTGCTCCCCGTTTTTACAAAACTTAGCGCGGGTATTGTACGATCCTGCATTGGGAAAGGTACCTTTTATGTGAAGATCACCTAGATGCCGTGGGACTTGAATAAATTATCAGGCAACGGGTATCGGCTGTTCACATCCAACAGCACCACGCGGGTGTGTATATACTGTGCCAACGCGTAGCTAGATGCCTCCGAGGGCGCGGCCTGAAACGCCGCCCCATTCCATGTAGCGGTAAACTACGGGTTTTGGCTGTGATAGCTAAAACCCGCATATTCTTGTGTCAAGGCTACAAGGGTGCAAATTCTGCGCGTATTCTACGTAAAAACGAAGGCTGAATTCGAAACATTGATCTCTTTGACGCCGAACCCGTATATTCTCGCTATAATTTTGTAGCGAGAATCTACGGATTTAGCGACAGCCTGTGTTGGAATGCAATCTCAACCCGCATTGGCAGGTATGCGGTTCGAACAGTCCACGATTAACTTGACACTCTGTGGGTGGTCGTGGAGGGTGACCCCGTGTCGCTCTATGGAAGACCTTGCTAGGGATAATTTTGGCCGCTGGGATACTGCAGGCCGTGGGGAAGAAATGGCGATGCGCTCGATCGCAGCGGGATCACCTTTCTGGTACAGATCAAGACTGCGGGTCGATCGACCCAGTGCTGGAACGATAATAAGCGTAGAATATGCGGGCGCTGTAGCTGAAATTTCACCAACTGAGGCTAAACTTTCCGTAACTTCCGTAAATTCTCGTGTCAAAATCAGACTGGATGCCTCCGAAACCCTGGGCATCTCTGGTTTCCGTGTGAGGCATCTAGCTACGCGTTGGCGGAGTAGTCTAAACAATCTACACTCTAATGAAAAAATCGTACAATATGGTCTCCCACTAGGAAGTTGCTTCCAAAGATAGGCACCATTTACTTCTCGATGCTTGGTCCTTTTCATAATTACTTTGACATCATTTTCCGACACGCTATAGAAAGGAGACGCGTCGTTGCCGTTCGCACAAGCAATCTTTTAGCGTATCGGAAGATCCTCACGTGCTCGTGAGCCGTCGCAACCGAAGTCCTCCTTCAGTTGCGTTATGAGGTGTGTCGCCGACGGGCACAGCGATTGTTTCTATTTTGAAGTATAATTTATTTCCGTTCTCGGTGTGCGTATGCACGCGTACGCTGTGTCTTCTTGTCCTCTCCCGCTTTCCCGCTGTCTCTCGCCTCGCTCCGCACACGCACGCGAAGGAACATTGAAGTTTTGCCTCTAAGAAGTGTGAGCTTATAAAGCAGTGGATGCTTTGAAGAAAATTATTTTCTGTCCCGAAAACTACAATAAGAACAAATAACGAAACTAAACGAAGCTCGGATAAAGTGACTTACCGTTACTAAATGTTTTTTTTGTGGTGACTGCTCGAATTATCCTGAACAAACCAAAATTATTCACTTCAGCAGCAGTGGTTTCTCTTCCGGACGAGATTCGCATCTGGAAGTCCCGCAGCGGCAGCGCTGCTCAGCAGTACAGCGACGCTTTTGAGCCTCTCCAGATCATCATTGACACGATCGAGGTGGGTACCTTTGAGGGGTAAAAATTTTTTGAGGATGGCCCCACCACATTACTATGTTGTCCCCCATGATTTTTAGACCTCAATGAGAATAGGTCGGCTACTCAAAATCTTTCTCATTCTAGTGTCTCTATGTGAAAAAAATGGTTTCGTAACATTAACCATGGAGAAACTCACGACCAAACCTAGTATATACATAGTATTTGGGCAGCACTGCATTCAAAACCTTCACAATAGAATCGACCTTTGTAAAACGGATTAGCTCGATATAAACCATCTGTTGACGATTTTCTGCATAAACATAGCTATTCTAGGAGCGTCCAGTCGACGAGCTGATTGAACTTGTCGAAGCGTTTGAGGATACTTGTGATGCTTTGTGGAATGCTCAGCCGCCGTATCCTGAAGCCCGGATGCGTAGTCTCATTCAGTGCATGGGTAGGTTGTTTGGCATGGGTAGGTTGTTTGGCAAAGAGCATAAAATAACGAAATTAACGAACAATCTTCATATTGTCATCATCCATGGTCCACATTACACTGGCACGACAAGCTCAATGAGAGCCGGTTTCAGTGAAAAAATTGACTTGATGGCTCTAATTTTGCACATTGGAAAAAAGTGTTTCAGCAATTCTGAAATTATTTCCCGATTAAGCTTCTAACAAACGATCAAGTTATCGAAATGTTCTCTTGCATACATTTTATTCACTCAGTGGGAAAGTTTTATCCATCAATTCTTAGCGTAGATTGCCAACTCTCTTGCCAACAAACTCAAATTTGAAGAGAAAATTTTCCTTTGAACACTCAAAAAGTCATTGCGCAATAATCAATTTTTGTGTCTTCGACTGATGCACGGCATTCATTCGAAATCAAAGCTTGACTGAACCAGAACTTCTCAACTTTCCAGCTCCTCGAGCTACACAGTAGAAGGGTACAAATCCACGAATGCAGATCTTGAGAAGACGAAACTTCTCAAATTATCGCAGACGCGCTTAGCCGTCAAACGGAAGCACAATATTTTGGTCAGCGCTTTGCGCCATTTCCTCATAACCTCGTTCAAAGTTGCCCATTACAAACAGGAATTTCAGATTCGGAATCAGCTAACAGAATCTACCTTGCTTGTGGAGTTTGAAACGCCTTGCAGGAAAGAAGCTGCTGTGCTTCTAGGGCGGTGTTGAGAATCAGCATAATATTGTATCCCATTCAATCCGGTTCATGGTTTCTGCGGATAATCTCAATTTGGTATTTATTGCTCATGCCTTACGTAGCGTGCTCTATAAATAAATAACTAAATGCCATTTACAGGGCGTGAAATGTTTTGCCATAATAGAGGTTTTTGGCGACGCTAGCTATCAAATGTTTCCCGTGTCCAAATAGGAATGGCAATCGCGACACACATTGTGTTGCTTTTTTCCAGCGTACTCTTGTATTCGTCACATTTATTCAGTAGGCCTTGTCCTCCTAGTTGCTTCTAGTGCTTTAAACGCCGACTTGTCAACAGCATGTTATATAAAACTCCATTTCATTAATCGGTTAAGTATCTCAACGAGGAAAAAAAACTCGATTATATTCATTTAATTATATGATAAGTCACATAAAGTGAGCATGAGACAAACGTATAAAAACATTTAAGATTTTATTTTATATAAGAACGTTTTTCTTGAGCCAAGTGCACTAGTTTTGAGGAATATAACACAGTTAAACACTGACATCACCTCTTTGTTTGCTCGGATTAACTAAAGAAACGCCAGGAATTGTGGATGCCACACTTGCGCCCATGAATTCTGAAATAGTTTCCAAATGTCGAGATTGTTATTAAAGCCAACCCGATTTTATGGGCCACTAAAAACAAAAAAAAATTCTTGCATTCTTGAAAAGTGGAAAAAACTGATGTGGCCTATTGACTTGCTAACCGCCAAATACTTATAAAGATACCGCCTTTGCAAGGATTGCAGGATTAAAGCTAGGATTTGCTTTGAATAGCGATCCTTTTTTTTAATCTGACGAATAAAGAATTTCAGGGTCATATTTGTGCGAGCAGGTGACGAGCAAGATCGAAGCTGAGAGATTATGGAAGGATCCAGAGGCTGTGGAGCAACTAAATGCTGGTATATGAATGACCAATGATCATGAATGATCAATTATCACCGCATCCGCAGCAAATGTTTCGCATCAGGAATCACTGCTTGCGCTCAGTGGGATTTGTCGGTGCAACTAATGACAGGGCAGACTTGGAAACGACAGGTGGAAGACGCGTGGAAGGGAGAGCCGGTTGACATGAAATATCTCCAAGGATTCAAGAAAAGGCTAGAGGAGGTGAGGCTCATGCGTCGTGACCTCATCATGTAGATTAGAGGAGATTAAACAACATCCGTCTCAAAACACAATCCAACCGGTGTTTGCGACGGAAGAGATTTGTCGCAAACTTTTTTGCGAACGTTATCAGTGGTACTGTATATTGCCATTGAGAAATAGAGAGTACATAAAGGGTCTGAAGAGTTCAAGTCGCGGCGTTACTCGCAGCGGCGGACAGCGCTGCGTGATGCAATAACGATTACATTCGGCGACGGGAGCGACTGATAAAGGTCTGGACCAATTCTACGGCCGGCGATGAGTGCGGCCATCGATCCGTTCAATGATTGTTTCATTGTTTAGTTATCCATGCGTCTTTTCTATTTTCACTCTGATTTGAGGTATTAATCGCGCCCTTCCGTAAACGCTTGAGCACTCTTTTCATTCATTCGTGGTTTTTTATGTGATCTATTCCGATTCACTGTAAATGATTTCATCACAGTTTGTTTTTTTTTTCAAGGTAATACCGATTCCCACAAGAATTTCAAGAAAACCTCATTAACGCAGCCACAAGATTTCGTGTCTACTGCATCTGAGAGCAGTTCCTTCAATTTTTTTCTCGAAATGAAATACAACAATGATTACATGAAAGTAAGCGAGGAAAGTGATGACAAAATCTCGAAATCGAAAAAAAAAATCAATCTTTGGCGTGGAATGAATGAGGTTGTAGGTAATGTATGAAAATGAAGAACGACGGAGGCAACGCTGCCTCTGCGAGGCATGGAAGTGTTCCGCCGCGTCAGGTTTTGGCCACGCCCCAATCCTCTCGCTCGGCGGCTTGTCCCCGGGCGGCGCAACTCTGCATAGCCCTCAAAGGGCTCTGCAGAGTTGCACCAATCGGTGGCACCTAACCGAGCGAGAGGCTCGGAGCGGAGTCGAGACATGACGCGGCGGTGGGCACCAAGGCTTCGCAGAGTTGCAGCGAGTTTGCCGACGGCGCAGCTATTGTACAATTGCGTACGCACTATTTCATTCGACGTCACATTCTGCTCTTATTGTTTTGTTATGCTTTGGAAGTTTAAAAAGTTCCTATCAACAATCTTTGAGAAACAACATTAGTGGAATGCAGTGAAGCTAAACCGTCTTTACGTTTACTGAATTTATTATGCCTTAATACAGAGATTTGAAGACAACAGTACAATATTTACTAAAAGTTGCATATGTCACCACTCGGCAACGTTGAAGCTACGAAAAGAGAAAAATGAATCTGGAAATAAAAAAGTCAAAACCGGGATCAATCTAGAAAAGTGTACGTTTCAAATATTTACCAACAATTTCTCACAATTTGAGCTGAAACTTGAAAAATTGCGCTTCCAGAAGATCGATTTCATGAAGAAATCAAGATGGGAGCTTCAATCGATTGATGTCGCCGTTCCTCGCCGCGGCAGAAAATGGCAATGACCATTTTCCCCCGCCGCTCGCTAACGGCGTCGCTTCGGGAGTCGCTGCTATCGCGGCGGCGAAAACACTCTGCGAGGTCACCCCGTCGCTGCTCCCGCGCGACACGTCGCCGCCTTCACCTGCTGCGTGGATTCCCCCATTCTTCATCATTGCCCTGCCGCCGCGAGACTAGACGCGGTGCAACTCACCTGAACCCCAAGACGTGATGGGCGGCAAGGCGGCACCACAGTGCTTTGAAGACGCGACGGCCCCGCGTCACTACTACCGAGCGGAAGCCGACGCTGCGACCATAATGTTCGAACATATTTTTGTCGCCGCGTCAGTGACGGCGCTCGGCGACCACTTCCCAACCGCTGCAACTTTGCATCCTCTTGGAGGTCGTTTATACTTCAGCCGCGGCGCCACGCGGCGAGATGCAATACAGCCATATCGATTGAGGGGCGTTTAGAGTTTTTCCTGCTCGAAATCTTCCAACGGCGCCACCACCTGGGTACTGCCGCGCCGACGTGGCAGAATAGACCACGCCGCGGCCGCGTGCGATCCGCATCGAAATCATGTTTTTTCTGTTATTTCATATACATTCTCGATTTTTTAATCTGCCCCTTCACTGAATGTTATTTTGAGGTCCAGGGCGTTGTTTGAAGCAGACTGGGTTGTGAAAGTTCCTTTTTTTTGCTTTCGAATTCTTTTTTTTTTCTAGAGAAATAATTCGAAGGCTCTATCTGCTTTCGATTGCGGTGTTACTATACAGAAAATTATAGATGCTTTTTTCTGTAGAAGAAATCACTCATTACGATCGGTCTTGTGTTATGTGAGAGCTAACCGGGCTGTGTTTAGCCTCACTATGCGATTAAGATGCAGCCATTGCGCTTTCGAAGAGTGAGAATCATTTGCTGCACACAATAAATCTCAATTTTGTTTTTTTTTCTCAATTTCTCAATCCCAATCTTTCGAAAACAGGAAATCTCACACTCCCCTCGTCTAATCCAAAAAGTATTCAATCTTGACATGAAGCGTAAAGTCGTAAACAAATTTAACATCGAACGCAAAGAAGTGAAGAATGAAGAAAAGATGGACTTTATGTTTTCCTAACAAAATAAATGTAAGGATATGCAAACCTTCGTCGAATTTATGATCAGGTACACAAATGCGCGTCACCTCGTCAATTTCACGCAGCCGGAATATGCATCCTACTGACGCGATTTTTGGAGCGGCGCACCGCGCCGTCCCACTTTTCGCCGCGCTGCGCCGCGGCGGATGTATAAACGACCTCTTATAGCTAGCAGCAAGCGACCACTGCCGTAAGCGACTGTACGCGCGATCAAAGATGAAATACTGATTTTAGCTCGTGACGAGTGTATTAACCATTATGGGCGAACTGCAACCAGTATTTCGTTTTCGAAGACATTTACCTAAACGAAAGTTACCGCTTGTGCTGCTGTGTATGAAAGCTGCCTTCTACGTAATGCTTGTCCGCGCTACTTAGAATTGGTGCAATGCCACCCTATCTGGGCCAGTTACAGGCTATAAAACGGGGAAATTCACATGGTTCCTACGCGTGCTGGTGCGGAGCGAAGGTTAGAGACAGTAAGAGAGCGTGGGGCAGACGAAGGCCGAGGCGTCGCGCGCGTCGCTTGCGCCTCGAATGATGTGAATTACGACGTTTTATAGAGGGTACAAACACTCCGGAGGCCAGGAGCCACCGACGATCTATGTTAACACACCGGCATAGCAATGCACACGCAATAGATGATTACCATTGCGGTTAACCATCTGGCAGCAGTGTGTGCTCTTTGCCGATGTGGCTGACTGATTAGAAGGTGTGGTTACTTCGCTCAACGCTTTGGAGGGAAGGAAATAAAGGGCGAAATAAAAAGGGGATTGCTTGATAGCGCGGTCATGGAGTCGAGCTAGTCCAAGGATGCTGGCCTTTTGACTTGGGCGTTCTTCAAGAAGAGGCAATATAGCATTGTGAGTTCCCTTGCAAAGTGAACTGTCCACTATCCACTTATCTTTCCCCAGTACGGTGGAGTAGCCACTCGCGTTGTCTACGGGCGCATAAAACCGAGACGGATGGCACCCATGGGCTGCCAGGCAATCTTCTCCGCTGCTTGCTGATAAGAGAGATAGACGAAACATCTCAGCGCTTCGTTGATGATTCCATGATTACTCGCAAAAATTATTGTGAGACTCACGTCGAATTGTACCCCCTGGACGGCTTTCTCATACTTTGGTTTATTAGGCTTAACATGAAATCGCTGGCAAGGGTTGTAGCCGTATACAGTTTTTTTTCAGATTTTTTAATTGACAATCTTCAAGTTAAATCAGGTTTACCAAGATGATTATCTAAGGATGTTGACTGCAAGGTGCTTCTGTTTCGAGAAAAGCTATACTCCTCACGTGTTCAGCAAGTAGCAATTATAAAATTCTGTAGAACTGTTTGTCTGAGTGACATTTTCGTCTGAACTTTGCGTGGTTCTTCTAATAACTCGTTCACTATTCCCTGGAATGTGAAGCCTAAAACGTAGTAAAAAAATAGACCATATTACAAAGGATCCTGTAACGTTCCTGGTTTACCTTGCGAAGAAAAAGCACGAGGTCGCTTTCTTGACAATCACAAAATATTGCATGCCATAGTAAGTGGTAAGTGGACTTCTGTTGCATTATAGACTTCCGCGTGAAATTCCGAAGTCTCATCATTGAAGGCTGAAATTGTTATAATTGAAAGATCGATACATACTATACTTTGGTCCGAATCGAATAATATTCGAATAAATATTCGAATTTTCGAATATTCGAATGCTCGAATATTCGATTTATTCGGAAAATGAAATTATTTGTTTTTTCGAATATTTGGTTTATTCGGAAAAGCAAAATATTCGTTTTTCGAATATTCGGTTCATTCGGAAAAGCAAAATATTGGTTTTTTCGAATATTCGGTTCATTCGGAAAAGCAAAGTATTCGTTTTTTCGAGTATTCGGTTTATTCGGAGAATCAAAATATTCGTTTTTTCGAATATTCGATTCATTCGGAAAAGCAAAATATTCGTTTTTTCGAATATTCGAATTATTCGGAAAACAGAATATTTGCTTTTTCGAATATTCGGCCAAACTTTGGAGGTAATATTCGAATATTCGCAGGAGCGTATACTGCCATTTCGCCACGAATCATGGCTGCCGGTTGCATACCCTACGAACCGTTGAGAACACTCATTCCTCATTCAATTTTTGTGAAATCCCAAGGTGAGTTGTAAAGAGCTGGAGGTGACATCATTAACGAGATTTGCTCGAATCTTACTAAGTAAGATCCAAATAAGAAAAGTCGACCTCGCGAAGGAAACAGAAGAAATCGACTTTGTGAACCTCGACCTTTCTTTGTACAGTCGGTCGAATGTTGCGCTCGATGTCCCATCCTAATCAAGCTGCCCACGAGGCTATAAATCTCTCTCTTCGGGTTATTTGAAGTGCTCAACACAAATCTGAGGTCCGTTTATTGAGTTTCGGCAGATCGCGGTAGATAACTGTGGGTGTACGGTAGTTTGGCGAAGTCTCAAATCCGACTCAAAATTCCTACATGGGAATTATTCAGGGTGCTGAATACGAATTTTATCGATTTTTGAAATAGTATGGTAGGTTTTGCTCCTAAATTGCAATGTACCTACCGCAACCTGCAATAAACCTCGGAATTTCGACAAACGGACCCCAGATTCGTTTTCATATCCCTACTCAGATATTAACACCGGCTGAGCGGGCGGAGAAGTAGGGTCGCCGGCTGAGCGAGCAGGCTTAATTTGGAGGAGGAGCGTCTTACCGGCTGAGCGGGCGGGCATGCGCTTTACCGTCTGAGGGGCATGGCTTTACCGGTTCAGCGGGCGGACATAAATCCACGGCGGAGCATGTCACCGGCTGATCGGGCAGACATAGCATTACCGGCTGAGGGGCATGGCTTTACGGGGTGAGCGGGCAGACATTAATCAATGGCGGAGCATATCACCGGCTGATCGGGCAGACACTAAAGCGAACCACGCTCATGTACGGCGCGGGCGAAATGGGCTTCGAGCTGATTCGAGTGATGGTATTCGAACGGGTGGTCATCCACACGATTTGGATCATTGACCCCTCACACCGTACGGTTCGTTGTGACCGTGAGGACGTGACAGCGGGTCAGCTCATGATTTTTAAAGCAAGGTAAGGCTTGCCGCCTCAGAAATGAAACGCAAGCCTCGAACTTGCTGGGGAGTAGGGAGAGCCTACTAGGGGCTTTATCTACTCTTGCAGATCGATATCATTCACGTGGTAAGCAACTAATACCGGCAGAGCGAACCTCCATTTACCGGCTGAGGGGGGCAGTGAGTACGGGCTGAGGAGCAGCCATTTACCGGCTGAGGGGGCAGTGAACGCGGTATGAGGGGGCCACCAGTTGCCGGCTGAGGGGGCAGTGAATACCGGGGCTCGCCCGGGTACAATGTTTAGTCAGCCGCTATTGCCTGCCCCTCAGCCGGCGTTACTGCCTGAGTAAATAACCGCTACGGACAAGTTTTTAGCCAAATCCGTAACTTTTTTCCAAACACCTCAGACATTGCCTGATGGGTACCGTTACCCTACCGCGAAGCTCCAGAAACGCTTATTTCTGGAACCAGCAGTTCGGGACGGGATTTTGCGCATTTTTACTATGGATGCCAAAAAGATACTGACAATGCTTTGTATAGTTCCCTTGTCAGAACGTCCCCCAGGAGCTTAAGTAGGTCAACGTTGGCCGTTTTCTCCCCTCCCCCACCTAGAGTGATCAAACAGTCGCGTAGTCGATATGAGTTGAGCGTTGTCGATTTACCTTATATACAACTTTTCACCATGTAAGATGGACGCTAAAGGGCACTACGGCGTATGGGCTCACACCTGGTCGCAGGTTTGATCCCGCCGCAAGCCCACATTTTCGCAGAGTATGAGTCATGAGAGTATGATATCAGACAACTGTGGAGTCCGTTTCGGCCACGATGGGCTTTCTAATCTAATACTCTCTTGAAAGGCTCTTGAACAGAAGCGTGAGCTGTTTCGAGAAGCAAGTGGTCTATTTAAAGAGACTACGTGGCGCAGAGAGGCGAAACTTTTGCAGCACCGCCGTTTCCCACGCAACAGCACGTCCTCCTATCGTAATCCCGAGATCCTCGCCGCGGTCGACAACGAAGGAGCTTCCTTCGCTGAGAACCGAGACGGAGACCCCCTCAGCGGTTGGAATTCCTCCAGAAAGAAGCCCCAGTCTCTGTGAATTTCGATGTCATTTTTCCATTTTCGTATTATTTGTTCTAATACAGTGTCTCTCTCTATGATTATCAATGTGAACATAATTTCGGACAAGGAATAGTGAGTGCATTGCAATAAAAGAATCATGAAAAAAGAAAATGTGAAATGATAGAAATAATAAAAAAATTCATTTCATGACAGTGTTCGGGAAAATGAAAACCTCCGATTGGTCGATCGTCGTTATATAATCTACGCCAACTG
The DNA here is from genome assembly GCA_029168955.1 of Aplectana chamaeleonis. NCBI lineage: Eukaryota > Metazoa > Nematoda > Chromadorea > Rhabditida > Cosmocercidae > Aplectana > Aplectana chamaeleonis. The sequence goes on from JAPDOI010000419.1 coordinate 583,342, forward strand.
TCGACTACAACACATAACAAACGAATTCGAGGCCATCTACCAACCAAATATTGTTGAAACAAACGTATTATTGCCTTCCAGGACGGATGTCTGGCATTTACGTCGTGGTGTCGTAGTGCAGTGCACGACGACACGACACACCATCCAGATGGCGCTAAACAGCGCGCACATTGTGGAAAAGTGTAGACTGGCCGCGACGCAGGCACGACACCGTCGCGTGTAGCAGCTCCTAATAGATCTGCCGCGCGCGACGACTGTAAGTGCTAGGCGCGGTCGATCACTGCGCTGGGCGCGGCGGGTTGTACTGGTTCCTACACCGCGACCCCGTCGCCGCGACGCAAGTATGCACTAGGCCTATAGGGGTCTGCAGAGTTGCAGAGACCGGCGAGTGGTCGCCGAGCGTCAGCCTTGACGCGACGATAGAAATGTTTCGAAACATTATCGTCGCGGCGTCGGGTGCCGCTCGCTGGCAGTGATGTAGGGCCGTCGCGGCGTCAAAACACTCTGCGGTGCCCCTCGTCGTCGGGGTTCAGTCCGCGTCGGTCGCCATCGTCGCCGAATGTAATCGATATTACATCACCCAGTGCTGTTCGTCGCTGCGAGCAACGCCGCAACTTAAACTCTGCAGACCCCTTATGAGATGGGTCCCCTTATATACGTGCTGTGCGGCTGATGGGCGCCTGCTCAATTGTGGAGCCATCGATCACCGTGTCCAAGCACAAGCATGGTGGCTCATTTGTCGTCCAAATTGCATCGTAGTCAAATCGAAAGCGGGTCTCGGCCTTGTGGAACGCCTATGGCCTACTGCATATTTCTCGCGACGCGCCGTCATGACAGTGCATATCAGCAGAATCGATTTTCGGTCGATATAGATGGAAAACATTGTGTTGCGTCGCTCGTCGTGGAAAATATGCACTAGGCCTATGTGTTGCGGCACGTGCTTCTCACTTCGACGACGATTAGGACACGTGACGCTCGAAAAGTACGGGCCGTTACGTCGTCCACAGCGCTTTGTGTATTCGAATCGAAAGCCTTTTGTGGCCGAATCGGACACCCCAATTGTCTGAGGTAGTGTCGTCCATCACGTCCTTCGCATCCTAGTGTGATCCTTCGCAAAAGAGTAACTGAATTTTGGATTCGTGATCAGCGACTCGAAGAACCGTCTGAGCGGAGTTTGAAAAACGCAAAAACTACTTACAATGGGAAGTGTTTAGAGCGTCAAACGCATCTGCGAAAACGACTATTATTGTTGGTATCTCTAGCGCCCAAAACTGTTTTCAGCGCCTAAAACTACCCCCCTGAGCAAAATTTGGGTGAACGCGCATTTTCCATACTCTGTCGAGACTGACAGAGTTTTGGACTTGCAAGGATTTTCGGTTGGGCGTTTATTTATACCGATTACAGGGCTCTGGAAGCGTTTTAGAAAAATGTCCCAGATTTGAGTTGAAATTCCCCCAGGGTGGTTTTTTGGGGCGCTGATCACGAGTCTGTGGTTTATTCGTCGATTTTCCAGAGTTTTCGGCTAATTTCGTTCGAAGCTTCCCAACCGGGGAAAATTTCGGGAGAAAAACGCCACTCTCGAGATTCCCGGAGTACTACGGTAGATATTGCTCAAATTGTTCTTTTGTGGGTTATTTGGAGTGCTGAACACGAATCTGGAGTCCGTTCATGGATTTTCTGCAAATTACGGTAGATTACGGTGGGTATACGGTAGTTTGGACAAAGTCTCAGATTTTACTCAAAATTAGTATACGGGGGTTGTTCGGGGTGGAGAATGCGAATTCAACGTCCATTTGTCGATTTTCAAAATACTAAGATGGGTTTTGGCCCCTAAATGACATGTTACCTACCGTAACCTACAGTGAACCTCGAAATTTCGACAATTGGATTCCAGATTCGTGTTCACCACACGAGATTACCCCTACATGCAAGTTTTGGGCTGAACCCCAAAAACTTTTTTGAAACACCAGCAAAAAAATTGCCTCTCTTCTCTTCCCCTGCTTCCCTTGCCTTTTCGCGATGCTTGAAAAATGCTCATAACTTGTTCGAACCTGCAGCTCGGGGCGGGATACTGCGCATTTTTACTATTGAGCCACAAGAGATACTAACGATACTGATCGTTTTCGCAGATGCGTTTACCACTCTAAACACTTCCCTTCTCGGTTATTCTGGAATGTTAGACCGACTTTGAGATCCTCCTAACGATTTTCGGTGGTTCATTTCGCTAAACAAACTATATTGTTGTGAAGGAATCTACCGTTGTGGAATTTGGCATTGGAATAATCGTCGGTAATAAATGTAACAATTTATAGAACTTGTGAAGCTGCATATAGACAGATTTAAGTCTGTTTCTCAATTTTTGGTAGCTCAGATCCAAACAATCGAAGATTATTCGAATATTCGAAAAATATTCGACTTTCCGAATGAATATTTGAATATTCATTCGATCCGAATGAAGAAAACTTTTTTCGAATCATTCATTCATTCGACGTTTTTGTTAAGGTGATATTCGAATAGTTCATTCATTCGAAATTTCCCATAGCGCAATATTCGAATTAATCATTCATTCGGAATTTCGGAAAACACAATATTCGAAAATTTCATTCATTCGGAAACCTTGAAAAACGCAATATTCGAAAAACTCATTCATTCGGAAACATATTCGAAAAATTCATTCATTTGGAAATCTTGACAAACGCAATATTCGAAAAATTCATTCATTCGGAAATTCCAGAAAACCCATATTCGAAAAATTCATTCATTGGGAAATCTTGAAAAACGCCATATTCGAATTATTCATTCATTCAAAATTTCCGAAAATTCAATATTCTAATTATTCATTCATTCGAAAATTCCGAAAATTCAATATTCGAATTATTCATTCATTCGAAAAAAAATCGTCGAATACCAAAGTATAATACATACATATGGTCACCGATACCCAAATCGCTTGCACCCGCTGGTTTGATTAAAAGTTTTAATGGATTCGAAGAAACTGTGGAGGGTAGTCTATAAAGGTTATTAGGAAGTGTGCTTCACACTTACAGGCAGTGTCCACGATAAAATCATTCCCCGCGTCTCCATTGGAAATCGAGAGGTTCGAGACCAATTTACCAACGATGTTAAAAAACGGAAAAACGAGTTAAAAAATCCTTATAGGGCACTCGAGTGTTCCGTTCACCCAACGCCCACTCTTTTTAGCCGCTATCGATCCGTGGACAACCAAAAAAAACTGACTTTAGGTGAACAACACACATTCAGAAGGTTATAATCTACACCGCTCATCAAAACCTACCTGATCTTATGATTGCTTACCGTCTAAAAGTCGGGTTTTCACTTGTGTACCTTTATCGGTAGCCCTTGAGGGGGTGGCCGCGGAGTGAGCGGAACGCGCAAGTTTAGGGCCGTATAGGACTCTTTGGTACCCGTTCTTAGCCGTTGCCCTATTATCAATTCAGTGGGCTCCGGACCTTTCGATTTACGTTGAAATTGCGAAGATTTTTTTGATTTCGGACACTGTCTTTAGGCATGTGACCTGGTGACTTAAGGCGCTATGTTGCGCATCCGCTGCGTGGACAGGCGCGCTGGATTGGTTCAGGCCCTTCGCCGAGAGATTGTTTGTCACTCATCGTCGCTGTGTGATAATACATCTCGTTTTTAGGTTGTTACTGGCCTGGGCAACTCACCAATTACGCTATGAAAACAAATACATTTTTCCAGGTGTTGTCGCTGAAGCAGCTTGGTCCGCAAATTCGATTGCTTCTGAGTGAAAGAGGAGTTGAGGCAGAAGTCGAGAAAACCATTGAAACGGCCATGCGAAACACGGCTGTGCTCGCCTACAATCCGTTTACAGAGCATACTTGGAAATCTAAGCTTTTGGTAGGTTGAGAGAAGACTGGCTTGATCCATTAGGTACTGGACATCCATCAGTGTACGCATTGTTTTGGATGAAAAAGAGTTCTAAATTATGCACTATTCAAGGTAACTGAAAAAGCACTGGATCCAATCATTGACAGAGCAATCCCGGTGTTGAAGAGTCGCCTGCAGCCTAATAAACTCGAAAGCAATCATGTTAGTCTGTCTTTTCTCATGAACTGTTTGGTCTCCGGCATTCATGTCTATAATACTACCCCCTTCCAGCTCACTGCGGACTTGGAGAAATACAAAAATTTCCTCTGCCGGGTTAAAATCAAGGAGAAACTGCAGACGGAGAGGTGGGTAATCGTGCTTTCCGTATAATATGCCATAGTATTTAGGCTTTGAGCAGCACTGAAATTATCTAGCAACATTCCAAACATAATAGGCTTTTCAGAGAAGCTCTGTTGTCGCAACTCTCTAGCAAGATTATGGACAAAGAGCGGGAAATCGACAACAGGATGAGCACCTATAGCGAGCAAGGCCGATTTCTTACCGAAATCGCAGCGAAGGTCGTGTGGATCAGGCAGCAGACCAATAAGGTATCTGTCAAAAAGTTCTTTCAGCTGCGAAATCTAAGAGCGTTCTCATTTTGTACACCCTTCGGTGTCTTCTTTGGGTTCCATAGCCCACTGCCGCTGCTTCGATACAGTAGGAGCGTGCTGCGGTATATAACCGTGTACCGTACCTTCCACTTTCTTAAATGCATCAGACGCGCTCGAAAAAGTTGTTGAGATAACTACGTTTCTGAAGTCGCATGGCCCCTAGTAGACTGCTCACGCCGTTCGAAGCGTCAAAAACGAGTCAAAACTACTAAATTTCAGCAATGAAAATCGAAAAATTTCTGCAACCCCGCCCCTGAGCTTCTGCAACCCCGCCCCAAAATACAAACTCGTCCGAATTGATATTACTATTACGATCCCTTTTGCTGGTTTTTGATGCTTCCAACGAGGTTATCGTTTCAGTACAGGCTGTAAGAGTATATCGGCTTCTCTATCTCAACCGTTTTGTTGCTAATATTCGCGGCTTCAGCCGCGCACCGTAAAACTCGTCCACTTTCACCTGATAACAAAATAACTCTATTCTCTTATTCCTCTATTTGCACACAGTTTTCGTTCGTTTTTTCGTCAGTTCCCGATACAACCAGCTCCAAACCTTTCATTTATGTCATAAAATCGATATCATTTTTGAGCGTGTCTGCTGCCTTTAAGGTACCAATGCGTTTAGATAGGACAGCTTCCCAAGGTGAGAGTCGAATGCGACAGAGCGTCGATCATATTTCTATGATTTTTTTGCAACTAAGCCCGAAGTACGTCGTACACACTACTCGACCTGAATGGAGCTGATCGTAGAATAGGGGTTGACACTCAAAATCATTTTTAGTTGGAGAATATGCGCTCATTGTGTTCCGCGCTGCTGGACGACCTTGCCTCCTATTCCACATTGGACAGTCGTATGAAGTCTTTCATGGAAAAACTCAAGCAAGCCGAGCAGGAGAATTATGACCAGTGGTGGGTTAATGAGAGAGCATAAATATGTTTCAATGAAAGACAAATGTGATTCACAGAAATTGTAGGTGTCGCGAAACCATTCAATCCATTGATGACCCAACGGACTCGATTGCCCTGGAAACAAAGGGAAAAATTATGGTACTGGAACAGAAGCGGGGCACACTAAACGTCAACTACAGCGACCGTCTTCTGAAACTACTCAAAGAGGTGAACGCATGTTTTTATTTCTCATAGGACACTTTCTTGATCCAAAGTTGAATACTCAGGTTCGACAACTGGCCAGTCTTGGGCTGAACATTCCGTCGAAGATCATCAATTGTGTGAACCAAGGCGAGAAGTTCTACGGATACGGTGTCGTTCTCAAGCAGATCGCTCATTTCTATAACACCATCGACCAGCAAATGCTGCCTTGCCAACAGGTACGGCTGCACTCGCAGTTGTGTATAATTAATCTGATGTTACTAAAAATTTGAATTCTCGTGAAGTTCGAAGCTATAGCTCCGAACTTAGAGCCTAGCTCCCTCGTTTCGACCCGGTCTAGGTAAAGCTTATCGGGCCTACCATGTCAAAAACTCCTTATCACTGTGATATGTATTTTGCCATGACTGACCGCTCCGCCGCTTGCTCCGCCCGAACTCATCCGAGCAAACTAGTCTTCTTTTTTCATTTATACTAGGGCACTTCCAATATTCGAATAATCAGATAACTGAATCTTCAGAATGTACTCTAACTTTCCCTGTTTCATCAAGTTGGTCTAGGGTTACCGCTTCCTTTAACAGACCAGATTTCTGGTCATTCATTAGAGTGCAATTTGCCATTATTCGATATTATTCGAATATTCGAATTATTTTGAAGTAACCGATAGTTTCGGTTTTATAAAACGGTATGATTTTACTTTCTCATAAACTGAGGGAGCCTTGCTCCCTGAAGTGATACTTGGAAACAGCAACGTTCGATTACATTCTGGCATTGAGGCGAAAATTCAAATTATTCGACATATTCGAATATTCGGTGTGCCCAAGTGTATTTTCATTCTATTCAAGGCTGCCTTGAATCGACAGCACCCAATTGAATTAAAATAATTCCCATTAAGGCGCTGATGTTGGACGAGGCGATCGCGTTCGAGCGGTTGGTGATTCCGCAGAAAAACGAGGAGTCCGCAATCACTCGCGTTACTTGGGAGGATCCGAAGCAACTTGAAGATTTTATTGTGAAGCTACAAGCCGCCTGCGAAAAATTGGCCAATCACAACAGGTACCTAGGATCTCATTCTTCATCTTTCCAACACTTTTATTGTATTAGATCGGGAGTGGCGAAGGTTTGCACAAAAAATTAGCGACAACTGTATTAAAACTGGATTTTCAGAGAACGAGTTCCTTTAGTGAATTTCGAAGAAACTCGGCTAACGCTTGAAATTCTCGAAATATGGGTTTGAAGGCAGTGGTCGAGATGAAACATGCTTGCCTTCTTTTCCTTTTCAAACTTTTTTCTTGGATCAGAGAAGTAGGGCTTATCAGGGGCGGCATGCACGTACGCGGCAGGTTTGGGTTAGGCAGGGTTTGAGGCGTCGGCGCGTTTGATGATTGCTGGGCGAGTGCTGGAGATAATAATTAATTCTCAGCCTAGGTAGTATACTTGTTCCAGATGGAATTTATTTCGAATATCCGACTTTTCGACTATAGTCGGATATTACACATTTTCGAATATTCGACTTTTCGACTGTAGTCGGATATCACACCTTTTCGAATATTCGACTTTTCGACTGTAGTCGGATATCGCCCTTTTTCGAATATTCGACTTTTCGACTGTAGTCGGATATCGCACTTTTTCGAATATTCGACTATTCGACTGTAGTCGGATATCGCACTTTTTCGAATATTCGACTTTTCGAATAAAAAGTCGACTTTTTTATCCGACTGAAACAGTCGGATATTCGTCCGATTATTCGATTCGGAACATGCAAACTATGCAGTATACTTGTTCCAGATGGAATTTATTTCGAATATCTGACTTTTCGACTATAGTCGGATATTACACATTTTCGAATATTCGACTTTTCGACTGTAGTCGGATATCGCCCTTTTTCGAATATTCGACTTTTCGACTGTAGTCGGATATCGCACTTTTTCGAATATTCGACTTTTCGACTGTAGTCGGATATCGCACTTTTTCGAATATTCGACTTTTCGACTGTAGTCGGATATCGCACTTTTTCGAATATTCGACTTTTCGACTGTAGTCGGATATCGCACTTTTTCGAATATTCGACTTTTCGAATGAAAAGTCGACTTTTTTATCCGACTGAAACAGTCGGATATTCGTCCGATTATTCGATTCGGAACATGTAAACTATGCAGTATACTTGTTCCAGATGGAATTTATTTCGAATATCTGACTTTTCGACTACAGTCGGATATTACACATTTTCGAATATTCGACTTTTCGACTGTAGTCGGATATCGCCCTTTTTCGAATATTCGACTTTTCGACTGTAGTCGGATATCGCACTTTTTCGAATATTCGACTTTTCGACTGTAGTCGGATATCGCACTTTTTCGAATAACCGACTTGTCCAATAAAAAGTCGACTTTTTTATCCGACTGAAACAGTCGGATACTCATCCGATTATTCGATTCGGAACAAGTATACTAGGTAGGGTTTCCGAGGGAACGATTTTTTAGTGTTAGCCTAACCCCGTTCAGCCCTCGCGCTGCTATCATCAAACGGGCCGACGACCCAAACCCTGCCTAACCCCAACGTAACCCGCCGCTTACGTGCATGCCGCCCCAGAAGAATTAGCGAAAAAACCATTTTTGCCAAATTTCGGAAACCTGAACTTTCTTGTCTTTTGATGGTGTACGAACCTCCTCCACCCCATCGAGATTGATGATCTCTTGAAGTTCAATCGATGAACAGTATCCTTCAGGCTGGCCTACTCTAGTATTTCTGTCCTCGTCGAGTCAAACATTGAATGAAGGGCTTGCTTACATTCTTTAAATGCTTCCATTTTTTACAATTCCATTTAATTTTGGCTGTGAACGTCAGAGATTTCTGACTGCTCAGCATAAGACTGCGCTTTTTGAGCGGGACTGTGCACGTATCGGCAACTTAGGAACCAATTAACTTCATTTATCGGCCGTTTCTTGCCCGTAATCTTCATGGGCTTCTAGCCGTTAGTGGATCAAGCTGATTTTATTGGTTTTTTTTAATACCTTTTGTCATCGCGACCACTGCCTTCAAAGGCAGTGCCTACGATAAAAACCATGTCTGGTTTTTTGGTGAAGATCGGCAGCTGCGGGGTCTATCACAACTCTAACGTTGAAAAAAAACCTAGAAAAATGAGCTCGGAACAGTCCCCTACGGCCCCAAGGTTGGACAACCGTCAGCTCGTCACACCCCAGATGCACTTTCCACGCCCACCGACGTGAACAAATGAATGCTCGAGATTGTGAGATGAGCGATGGTTTCCGATCAATAGCTCCGTTCTTCCCTTTATTCCCAACTTCTCTCATTACTCAGGTCAGCTCGCATACATCGGCTGCAAAAGACGGTAGTTACAAGCCTCGGACAACTCGTCCACCATGCCTCAATTTTTGAGGGACCATAACTCCGTTCCTAGAAGGTCTTGTACAATTCCAAAAACATCATTGGAATTAGCATGGAACCGTCTTCAAGATAGGCGGAAAAGCAGGAAAACGATTCTGATCGTGTACACTGCCTTTAAGTATGCTGAATGCTCGTGAAGCCAGGGCGTGAATACTGTCGATATCGGGGTGAAATTCCCGTCCGCAGTTGCAAACAACCGCTACTGCAGCGCACAGCTCAAATATAATCGTGCCGAGGCCCGTGGTCCAGCAAGATTTTCTTGTAATGAGTGTCACAACAGCGGTTACTCTAACTGCCGACGTGCGGATGGGCATATCACTCCGACATAGCAGTATGGTCCTTGTCATTGAATTGATGTGTCGTGACGCTGCTTTGCGGAAATAGAAAATCGAAGGGAATGATAGCTATAGACTTTCCAGTCGATGACTTAGACTATACATGCCTTGCCTGTTTGGGAAATGATGGGGTTTTCGCGTCCTGCAGTACACTACTGCGCGTAAGATCTGGCCAGAAGGCGAGCGGGTACGTGTTTTCGCGTCTTCAGAGCACTTTTCTGATAACTCCTAACAACAACCTTTTTTTCAAATGCAAAAAAAATGTTAAGGATCCAGGTGAGATGGGCTGATCAAGAATATAGAATATCAAGAATATAGAGTTTACATTTAAACTTAAAACTTCTGAATGTGATTTTCAGACTGTTCTACAGTAGTCATAGCGCTGTGCAACCGCACACTGTATTTGTATGTCGTCAGTCTCTCAAGTAGGAAACAGCTCTTAGCAATCGGGTGCGAAACCGTTTGATTAGCAGCCATCCTCCCTTCGTTTACTCGCTCGCAATTTTTCCCGTCAAGCAGCGTAGCGGCTTCCCCCCCCCCCGATCCAGTGATTGACGATACCGTAAGACACACCAAAGGTTTCATCACTTCATATTCTTTTGTTCAAGCTTATTTCTTTGCAATCACTGTGCCATTAGATAGTCAATCTCACCAGGATTTTAAATACCTTTCTAGATACAAAAAACATTTAAACTAAAGGTTTATTAAAGAAGGACACCAAAACCGGAAACGCGTCCCCGCGAGCCTTTTGAGCGAATTTCACGAGCGGTTTGGTATGTCTATCGTTTTTCGAAGTTAATTAGTGTCAGGCCCCGGTTATAGCTGCTTGATCGGATGTAGCCAGCCTGGTGGATACAGACAGAAAGCATTGGAAATGGGGTGCAAAAGCACCTGGTGTCTCCTGCTGCGACCCGCCGTAACCCGCCTCGCCAATAGGTACAAAAAATTGTTTGAGTAACATTGAGAAAAACACCCTGTGTCGCCGAGTGGAGACCACCGGAAACGATTACTATCGTTACGTGGCCAACAGGATTGCATCAGTTCGGTGAAATAGTAAAGAAGAGTATAGTAAAGAAATAGAGGTAACTAGAGATACGCAATGTTTCATTATCGGCAAGCTCACCGACGTGATGGTTGCATGCCCGTGCATATGATCACTTCGCACTGCGATCGCACTTCAGAAAAGGACTTTTACATCTTCATGAACCGGCTCCGCTGTTTCGCTGTCTAAAGTGTGCCCGAATGAGAATGGCGGCTCACGCGGCCAGCGGGCTTGGCAGTTGGCCGTCGCATATGCCACCCTCAGACGAGTGTTGGATTTCAACGACGGCCGTCCCCTCTCACACCGTTTGCACAGCTTATTGATCGGCGCAGTGCTTGCTGCCAGCCGGTGCCGGCCCCATTCGTACTCGATGGTGGTGGGAATTTTTCGCATGCTCGCCCGAGAGGGGCGAATGCGGCGCCCGCCTGCCAGGAACGCCGGCCGCATGGGCCGCCATTCTCACTTGGCGCACCTTACTCAATCGTGGCAGAACCGAAGCATAACCTGGACTTCCTTGCCGTATTCGATGCCTCGCACATAATGTGGCACCTGTGCCGCAGCTGGGAGCGTTCAGTATGTGGAGTACAGAAAATGGACTCCACGAAACAATGTTGCGACCTCAAGTCCTTCAAAAACCCGTGGGCATGTCTTAACATTATCGAATCAACACAACAATCTCAACACTTCAACCCGGGGTGGTAGTAATCTGCATGGTGGCCGCAAGTTAACCGCCGCTAAGCTTGTGGTTATCACGCGGTCAGTGGGTAGCTGATCACCAGCTCGTATGGCAGCAAATAAGGCATGAGAGAGGTTTATTCTTCAACACTACTAACAAAAGCAGCTTGCTCTTGAGATTGGAAGTGGGAGAAGACGAAAACCTCGGCTTAGGAACTGCTGATCCTGTTTTGAAATGAAAAATTGCGTGGTCACTGAGCAGTTTTCCAATGGAGTTTCACTCTGCGGCGAACAGATGAGACCACCGATTGAAGATCTTCTGAGAGACAGTGAGAAATATGTCTGCAGTGGAGAGACGAAGAACGGTCTCGCATAAAAAGTCCTATGGAGGACTTTTTGCGAGCGGTTAACAGAACTCGTTTTCCAGCTCTGTTTTCTCAAAAATGCACACTTTTGAAATTTCTTTTTTCGCACTATGTAGAAACAAAGAATACCAAGGTAAACATGAACAATGCGTTACCAATCTGTGGTTTGTAACTTAAGAATAAGTAAAAAGATGTAGTTTAGCCTTCTTTGGTGTTTATTAATCATGTACTATACAGATAATATAGTACATAAGCAGCTGCGAGAAAATGTACAATTTGATGTTCTTTTCCCGTTTAATAGCCTTGAAATTGATAAAATTCCATTGTCTGCTCCGATTTCAAACTCTCCATATGTTGCCCTGCAATTTTAATGATCCAGGGGATCAAATCGTTTGCTGTGGCCTCGAAAACGCCAACGAACTGCTTCGAATTCAAGGATTAAACGGGACTGCGGATTCATCCGTCGCTTTTTACACGACTTAATGTGTAGTGGTTGTGTTGTTCCAAGTAACAGACACCTTACATTGAATTATAATGCTTATCCTTGTTACAGGGGTGGTTAGTTCATTGCCAAGCTGTGGCTGGTTCGTGGTCAACCAACGGTCAAGAGCGCGTGGTTTACCCGCGTTAAAGGATAAGATTACTACCACCCCCGATTTTCTGAAACTGATCGAATGGAGTATCAATGGTTTTCGCAACAAATGAGCTGAACTAGGAACCATTGCTTATTATATACGAGCGGACATAGTAGGACTACAAGAGACCAAGTTGAATTCATGGCATCGAATGGCAGTGCACAAACAATTTTTCAATTTAGGATTTCACAGCAATTTACAATCGCCATACAAATAACAATTAACAGTTTTTCAAAAAACTCTCAACACATGGAACCAAGAGATTCCGGCCTATCCTCTAGGAGGCTTCTATGAACTACATGACGATGCCAGTAGCGGGGGGTCCGTGGGTGTGCATCGCAGCTAGCTCCTTGAGGGACACTTCTACATACGCTGCAAAAGCGGATCTCATCTCATGGAGGAATCTTCTTTGCTCCTGAACTAGTGAATGTGGTGTTATGTGCGGAGGAACACTATTTTGCAGGTGAGCCAACACACTTAGAGCCTCCGTCATAGCCGGACGATCGTCCGTAGTCCCACCCGGTTCACATGCAAGTAAAGGACGCGAAACAGAAATAAATTGTTCTTGGGAACTTCCTCCCAGTTCGTTCGTAATACCTCCCTATCTCACTCTGTCAAAATCGATCAATAACACCATTAACACCATAGCGGCATTCCGCCGGGCGCGGCCTAAGCTGGCTCGTGAACGACCGTTGAGAGACGACGGACGATCTAGGCCAACTACGGACGACCTAGGACGAATAACGTCGGACTATCATCCAACTATTTCGGAGGCACAGCAGACTAGCAATTCATCGGGACCATTGGGTTTGCCACCAAATGAGCGTCTCGAATGTGAGCAAACTTCTGCAGATGGCGACATCAGCTATCAACTGAACAGAGTGCTGAGATTAGGCTTATGCGATCAAGTGCGAGAGTCTAGAGAAGGGTATAGGAGCGGTTGGAGGCAACATCATACTAGCCTTTAATGAAGGAGCTCCATTTGTTTGCCTAGAATTGTGCCTTGCGAGCGTCTCAAAGGTGCCACATGTCTTTCCGAACTTCTCTGCGTGAACGCAGCGTGTAATATAGTTAGAAAGGCACTTTCTGAGCAGGCCATGATTATCTTGCACAAACGGCCGAATCAGGACATGAGTCCTCCTCTGCATCTTCGGGAGAGCTTCGTCTTGGAGTGATGGCCCTTACTTCTATACCGAGTATGTCCGGTAAGTTTTTCGAGAACACTCTGACCATGGTTCATGTTAAGAACTACCAAGCGATTCCGCGCGGGACCTCGTGCAAGATTTATCACTTGACGATATGCACACAAAATCGACGTCTTCTTAAACTCCTCCGCCAGACGCATCCCTGCAATGAGATTTCTACGCAACTCACACAATATTGAGTCACGAATATTGTGCTACGCATACCCAATCGTCTTTGATGCTCTTCTTATATCCGTGTCTCTTCCATCTTCAACCATAATCGACCGACTCGACACCTCACTGCACTCGTCTTCAAGCAAACTGGGACGACTCGACAATTCTCTGCAATCACATTTCTACGCACATATGACAATTTGAGAACATTCTCCCCGTGCGCTAGTTCGTCATCCATGTCTTTACATCACTCGATTCACCGCCGTCTACACCGACATCAGGAGGTGTAGTTACATATACATACTGCGATCCGATAATATTGTTTGATTGCTTTTTGATTGTCACGATCAATGCCACCATCCGTCACATTGCGGTATCTGCAAGAACCTAACTCATTCGTGGTAATCACAATATGTGATCAAACGTTGCCATTATTTCTTGCTGTTTCAGCTCGAACAGCTTCACAGGGCTCTCGATTTGATGTAATTCAAGTGATTCCTCTTTTTCCGTTAATCGATTTCCAATCCATACTCCGTTTTGAATTCCCTTACCAAGCGGGACATCAGCAATCCTCTACGTGTCGATATAGTCACCGTTTTGGTCATAGGGACGTCTTGACTACTTACGAAGTAATCCACAACTGTGGGGTTATTTTTGGACCCTGCTTATCTGAAGAAATCACAACTATTGAGGTATATTTTGAAAAATTCGCTTTCGTGACTGTCATGGATAAGGAAGGCGTAGTTCACTTATGTGGTGGAGATCCTCCGACAACCTTGAGGACCGAAAATCTTGAGAACTGTTGTTTGTGCCAGCCTGTAGCCAATTTTCCACAACAGCCGCGCACACCGTGACTAGACAACAAGACACGAGGTACGGTTCAACACGCGAGGGGTTGGTTTAGACAGAAGGAACTACGCCTCTTTCAGAATGAAAACACGGATGATCACCAACATTGTTTCTTGAATTATTTACATATTCATGTGAATCGCCAGGAGTGGAAAATCATGCACGCCCGCTGTGAGGTATTTATGAAAGATGCGGCAATCTTTTCCGCGACGTTGGCTATCAGTATCCACTCATAACAGCTGGGAAAAGGTTCGCAAAGTGCGCTCCGATGACTGGACGAGGACGCAAACAGAGACATAGCTTAAAATAGTGATGTTCAGTGAAAAATACGCCCTTGCTCTGCAACTACCACCTTTCAAACTGATTCAAGAACAACAGCTCAGTCAACATAGTTATAGAAAGCGTTTGCATCCCGTTCATGGAAGAGTAGTGGAAGAGTACGACACCATCAGTGGGCGAGTGAACGGGATACTCAGCCACAGGACGAATCGATAGTGCCATACAAGGCCAGAGGCTATCCTTCGGTGGCAAAGCATAGCACCTCGCATTAGAAAAATGGCGAAGTGAATGCTCGCGCAGGGAAAACCTCACCAATTTTTCGTGTGGATTCGAGCGAAACGGGCGTGATAGGTAGCGTGCTGTGTAAATACACAAGCCATTTTCGTTTTGGCTGCTGTTCTACCTAGTTTTGGTTACTGTAGGATGATGGGTGAGCGTATGCGATGATGGTTGAACAGAAGCTCTCCGAGCTTGCGCCAACACAAACTACAGTATCCAATACGGACAATGTGATCCGCGCCGACTGTTGGATATATCGTAGTTACTGAAATCTAAAAAAAAAACTAAAAAAATGTATGTTATACTCATCCAGAATAGGAGATATCGTCAGGTCTCACAGGTAGGAAACCGCACTCTGGAATCGGAATCATTCATTCAATAGCTATCTATCCTCCCTTAGTTTTCCCGCGCGCGATTTCTCCCGTCAAGCAGCGTCGCCGTTACCCCTCATCCAGTGATTGACGATAGCTTGTCGCAATTCAAATGCAGTATTGCCAATCGCATCCTCATTCAAACACCACCGATTGCTTCCTCATTCACTGCAAAACGAGCTCGTAGTAGTATGCTAGTGCCAAACTAACGCGGAATTAGAGAGCATTCGACGAACAATTTCGGGTGACTTAAATGCGCTTGCACGCTCGCTTTCCTCCAACTTGTCACAAGTACAAAAGTCTTTTAGCAAGAGCGTTGAATGACATTTCTTAGACTGAAGACGAGCATTGGGAAAATGAGGCATAATTTTGATAGAGCTTGCTGATTCCAAGACGGTGTGAACTCGAAACGGCCGTTTCCCTTACCTTCCGCAGTAATCTTTCAAAAATTCTGAAACAGACCTCATAATCGTGCTCAGCGTCCAAAGTGACCCCCTGACAAAATTTTGGATGAAAGCTTTTTCTTAAACATTGAATAGAAGCATAGCGTTCTCCATTTGTACCGATTGTTGGTTGAGCATATACTTCTCAGACGAAACAATCGAATCCCATAGGCTGTTTCTAGGTGCTTTTGCTCCTGCTCAAGAGATACCCAGGGTGGTGGCCGCTATGCATTTCATCCCCTGAGGAGGCGGGCTATGGCCACCACAAGATACCCCGCATGATTTTTGTAGAGGCTTATTTGGGAACAACCGGGAAGAAAATTCGGGGCTCCTGAAAGGTGTTACTGCAACCGAGTCGATTGTCTGCTTCAGCTGCCTAAGTTCGGGTTGCCACTGTGCATTTACTTGGTTGGGTCTCAGACAGCCACATAATGGGAATTTAGGCCCTCTGTCGGATCACAAATGAGGGAAGGGGAGAAAGCGCTGTCCGTTGTCTGATCAGAGATCATGGAGGAAGAAAGCACTGCAGCGCGTTATACTTACTTGGACCTGTTTAGTCAACACGTCTGGGAAGAGCTGCTCTCCAACGTGAAAGAAACAAAAAACATCTAGCAAGCAAGATCAATTATGGCACTACAACGATACCAAAAACACAGATAATTTGTTTTAGCACCGTAATACAACTCAATCGTAAAGCAAAACGTGGTGTATATGAATGCACTAAAGGGCACATTTCGAATCATGTTTTCCCAGTTCCTTTTAGGCTAAGGATGGGGGAGCCGCGACGCTGCTTGGCGGGAAAAATTGCGCGCGGGAAACCCGAAGGCATTATTTAGTACAGGATTTTGACATACATAAACAGGTTTTTGACGGCAGTTTAACACAACAGCGTCCGGTTTACCTTGTTCGTTGGAACGCCCACGGCCGTTCTCAAATAATTTCAGTTTTGAAGACATCGACAAAATTATTCTGTTTTTTTGCTCAGATGACTGAAATCCTCACCCTTCGCGAGTAGAGCTGTACAGGTCGTAAAACAAGAAAACTCTGGTGCTTCCTGAGTGTGCGGGACGGAAATTAGAGAAGAATCGGCGAGTTTGGATACAGCAAACAAGAAAAATGATAAAATTGGACAGCATTTATGGAGGGCGACTGGCGGACTTAGAGACACCGCTGCCGCGTGCGTCGGCCGGAACTGCAGCTGACGTCTAACTCACAATCAATGACCGTAACTCCGCGTCAAAACAACGCCAAACTGCCCCAAAACTATTCGGAAAATAATGCAGGCTATGGAACGGCGTTCAGGCTATGGAACGGTTCCTACGCGTGCTGGTGCGGAGCGGAGGTTAGAGACAGTGAGAGAGCGGAGGGTAGACGGAGGCTGAGGCATCGCGCTCGCCGCTCGCGCCTCGAATGATGAGAATTACGACGTCTTATAGAGGATAAAGAGATCCGGGTTCTTTCTGAAAATGCGACGAACCTCTCCAGAAATGCACGCTTTCTCGCTAGTTTGTGACCGCGAAGTTTAGATAATTTGAAGAAGTTATCATCATTTTGAAACATCATCTGAGTGATGCTTTTTCAGATAAGATTTGTATTTTTCACCATAATATGATCTTACAGACCATCTGAATATATCCTCGGACAATCGTTTAGATTCATCTTATTTCAATTCAAGGATTTACTACCCCTCAAGGGCCCTCAGAGTTGACAGAGAAAATTCTGATAGAGTTTCAAATTTGATTAAACAACTAGGGCGCCTACCCTGCGTAGCGCCCTTGTGTATTCGATTCTGCAACACAACAAGAAGGTAGTGTAGATAAAGGAAAGGGAAGATTCACATTTAATGTGGCCCTTTAGCCCTCCTCTTACCTCACGCAGTATAGGCTAGAGAAGGGACATTCAAAAATGTGTGTGCTCTCCCCCAACAGAAATTATTACTGCATCCCAGCTGAGGGCTGATCAGATAATACGTAGTCTGTGCACTGAATCAAAGTTTTGAGGCGAAACGTGTTCTGAGAATGCTTGGCATAGCATAGGTTAATAAATCAGTCCTCTGTACCGTTTTAAATAGATGTTAGTGTCTCAGTCTTCCACATGACTTCCACTCATAACTCCACAATACCATTGAGCCACCGTCCATACGTGGCGACAGCGTGCGCTTACGCAAAGTCGATGATCATCGTGGGCACACGATTCACTAGCAGCTCACAGGCGCTGCTTCTCGCGCGCCCTCGCCCGCTCGCTCTCGCGCGCTTGCGCCAGCACCACAGAAGCAAACAGCAAGTTTCAAGCTTACTGCTCCATCACTAAAGCGGTGGCATTAAACCTGTATCAAAACCACTCCCCTTGTTTTTCTTAACTCCACCACGGACGTTGAAAACCGAGGGAAATCATCAGCCGTTGCGACGATTTGAGCCATTGATCACCCGATCAAACGTTTTCAATCGAATCAACACGAGGTAGGGGGTGTTTGCCTGTGTTAATTTGCGGGCACGGGCTGCTCCAACGTCGAGGAGCGTCGAGAGGCGCACAGCAGCGGGAGCGCCCGCTCTCGCCACGTATGGACGCTGCCTGACTTCATGCCAGCGGAAACTCTCAGGGTCAAACCATGTGTGGATCAAAACTTCGGCCATACAAAAATTCAAAAACAAGGGAGAGTGAGAAAATCAAATAATTTTTTTTAGCTAGATACATTACTGAACATGGATCAGTTTCACCAAAAAACAGATTCAGTGTTACGGCTAGACCGACCGTCGGTCGGGACAGACGGGTGCGAAAATCCACCCAATGAGCAGTCTGTGATCGTCTGCTTGTGTTCGCAATCCACCCAGTCGATACTGGGGGTCCACGTTTTGGTCACTGCGCCAGAGGTAGTTTTTCCACTCCGAACTCAATCGTTTTTCCACCAAGTCTGACGCGTGCCTGAGCTCGAGTTCTCTGAGGAACAAGGACTCGTGCCGAGGATTACACATGCTCCTTGACCATAGAAGACATGGACATTCTCAAACCTTATTCCATTCACCCTGCTCTTTCAGCCAACTACCGTACTGACCATACGGCATGGTGCCCAGCCGTGGCTGTGAGACTGATATGGCTATCGACAATTAGCATAATAGTGTTCACGATGATTTTCGCCAGCGGTCTTATCACTATTAACGACATCTTGTACACTAAGCATATGTGCAATTATATCTAACACTTAAAATAGCGCGCGCTCCCCGGTTATTATCTCCCCTTTTACGAGAATTTTAGAGATTCCAAAAGTATTTTTCTAGAGCTATGAGTTTTTATGAAGCTTTGAGCTCGCCACAACGAGGGCAACATATCTGTCGGGTTGCGATATTACCGTTTCTACAAAAATAAGGGTAGAACGAGGATTTTAGACGTATACGTACTTTGTAACAGACTTTTTATGTGTTAGCGCGTATTTTTGTTTACAGACGTCTTCGCAATGTGCACACGGAAATCGTACATATGGTTCTTGAGCTCGTTAACCTTGACGTTCTGAAGGAGGTTAACAAATGGAAGGAAATCCTTACCAGAATTAGATCAAAGGTAGTTCTGCCTTGCCTGAATTCCTCATTTTTTCCCTTATAGATATTAAAAACATTAAAAACTCCACTTGTTGCAGATTTCTGAAGAAGAACTTGCCCATGGCGCGTCCAAGGCTAATCTCAGGCCGTGGCAGCTGCATTGGAATTGGCAGCTCTACAAGGTGGGTAACATTTGGTATATCCAGCATGGTTAGTAACTATGAAGTGTCCCCTGCATGAGTAGTGAGATGCGTTATCAAGGATTGTTTCAGGCCCTCCAGCTGCAGTATCAATGGGGAATCGAAAGCCTTCACACCCAAATACCATTGATTCACACTCAGCTGGTTTTCGTGTGAGTTGTTTAATCACCCTCAATTGAAGGCAGTGCTCTCGGAAATCTTCAATTTTGAGATTACTCGTTGAAACCATTACTCAGTGTTCGGGTAAAACTCAAATGACGAAGAACTTGAGAGAGACGCACCAGAGACACGCGAAATGTTGTACTCTCACTGCGCCTCAGTGGAACTGTTTGTTGGGACTGCGGAATTCTTCGCTTACCCATCCTTTGAAATTCTGTTGCTCCATTCTTCTCTTTGGACCCTAACGATTACTGGTTTCAATAATATTTTCTCTCATCCTCGCCTGACCATCATTCACCGGTCTTGACCACCGAGAGCTCGGTTACGCTACAGGACAACTAGCCCAAGCCAGCAATTTTTTCCTTGAAATGAAGTGTTTGAGTACATTTTTCGCCACTTCTTTGCGATTTTGGTATTACTTGGTAGCCAACGCATCATTTTAAATGGGAAACTTTGGATTGAAAATCGTCGTTAAAACTGCTCTTAAGATATATAAAGCTGGAAGGTAGTGCACCCGATAAATTATGCATGTTGAGTTTGTTATAGATTTCAGGAGGACAAGTACCTCTCATGACAGCTGCGGCAGCAATAAATTAAGGAAAAAAGCCAGCGAAAGTTAAGGAGAAGTACCTAAAACAAAACCAAATGTGTGACGTTTCACTTTCGTGAATGGAAAGATTGACCGGTATAGAAGAATGAGGCCTTGAATGAGGCATGCTAATGTGATTCATGTCATCCACTCGCTTGCATCTCCGTAAAAAAACTAGAAACTTTTTAATTGTGAACACTGCCTTCAAGAAAGAATGTAAGTTTTCAAGCCTTCCGACATTAAATCAAGTTCTGCAACAATTGACTGGGAGGCGAATGGATTTCCATTAGGTTGTTTGGAATCAGGCACATATGGTTCACAAATAATAGAACAAATGTTAATGATGTGACTTTTAAAAAAAGAGTTTAACCAGGTATAAAACATCCCTTTTCAGGCAACAGAAACTACAGCTCCGCCCACCGATAGAGGAAATTCGTGCGAAGTACTACAAGGAAATGCGTAAACTGCTCAGCATCCCAGAAAAATTCAAGGGAGTTCTTGAGGGTGAACAGGTGACGTTTAGCTTCAGGGTTTGGGTGAGTATGCGACTTAAAGACACAGTCCAACCTGAGGGATAAAGTTTGATATTATGGTCCGCCTTCCGTGTATAGCAACCCTGCCGAGGGCGAGATCTCAATTCGATCAAATAAGTGAGAAAACTTTAAAAAAGTTGGCCCCGCCCCCAGTGTTTGGAAGGCATTATGAAGCGTTTCGCCACGATTAGGGAGCCAAAATCTTCGCGAACGAAAAAAATGGTTTCTGTGGCGATGCTTAAAGGCAGAATGTACAATAGCAGAGCTCTTAGTTTCCTTCCTGGGGCGGCGTGCGCTATAAGGCTTTTGGGGTATTGGGGGCGGAGCAGACTTTTTTCCTGTGTTGTCTCACTTATTTGATCGAATTGAGATCCCGCGCTTGACAGGGTTGCTATACCTAGGCGAACCATAATATCAAATTTTACCCCTGGGGTTGGACTGTGCCTTTGCAGGCAGTGTTCACGAAGATTTTCGTTCCCGAGTTTTCCACTCAAAACAATGCGTCAGCCTTCAAGTGTTACCAAAATTACAAAGAAAGGGCTTCAAACGCCATGAAGCGCCTTATTTCAGTGACATTATTCTCTGACCTGGATTAGTTGTCTGACTGGATGAACAGGTTCACGGTGGTTATCACCGGTAAATAATGGGGCTAATCGATAATGGAAGAATATCTTAGGCAAAACAGTATTAGTTAGGGTCCGAAGGAAAGAAGGGAGCAACAAAAAGCAGATAGTTGCAAAAGACGAGTCCACAAAAGATTCAATTGACACAACGAAGAGTTCCAGAGAGAGAAAAAAGATGGAGTGAGAGTAATGAAGTTGGTGCCTTTCTGGGGCTTTTTCCTCGATTTCTTCGTCAATTTCAATTCTACCCGGAGTCCAAACAATCGATTTAGCGATTAATCCCAAAATCGAAGATTATCGTGAACACTGCCTTTAAAGGCAGTGTTCACGATGATTTTTGTCACCGAGTTTTCCACTCAAAACAATGCGTTGGCTTCCAAGTGTTACCAAAATTACGAACAAACGGCGAGAAACGCGCTAAATCGTCTTATTCCAGAGATATTATTCTCTGGCCTGGACTAGCTGTCCGGTTGAATGAACATGTTCATGGTGGTTGTCGCCGGTGAAAAATGGGGCTAATTAAAAATGGAAGAATAGTTTAGGCAAAACAGTATTAGTTAGGGTCCGAAGAAAGGAATGCAGCAACACAAAATAGAGATTTGCAAAAGACGGGTCCACAAAAGATTTCAATGTCACAACAAACAGTTCCACTGAGAGTAAAGAAGCGTGGTGAGAGTAAAGAATTTCGGGCCCTCTGGTGCGTTTTTCTCGGTTTCTTCGTCATTTCAGTTCTACTCGTGGGCCAAACAATCGTTTTAGCCATTAATCTCAAAATCGAAGATTATCGTGAACACTGCCTTTAAGTCAAAGTTTCGGTCATAAGCGGGTTACGAAGTTAAAAAAATAAAACTTTCTTCCCTTGTTCGATAATAAGGTGGACTTCAGAACCTAAATTCAAAGTTTCTGTAGGGCACATGAGGAGAGATCTCGTTAACTTTATCATGGTGGGGCAGTTTTTATCCAATAAGATGTACGAATTGATCAACTGAAATGATTTTTGAGTTCTTCCTCAACGATGCAGTGTCACCACCTTTTAGTGACTTAGTGGTTCAGTATTACTTCAGTAAAAAAAGCTGTCGATAAAGCGCCGCAAGCTGTAGATTTTTGGGGACGAACCGAGAGAGTTCATGACTCAACCACGGAAGCACTTGTAATGATTGAAATCGAAAACTCTGCACAACAAAGATCCATCCTGCTGACGGCCGGCGTACATTGGTTCAAGTTCCCGCACTGTTCAGTTGAAAAAGCTTCAGCTCAGCTGTAGCGTTGAACACTGCATATCCACTCGTTAGTGGAGGAGCCCGAAATTCTCAGTCTTTGAAAAATGCTTAGGATATAGTTCTTGAAAATCGCGCTCGCCTTATGCCCCAGTTAGAAATAATGGAGATTCGATGATAATGCGTTTTCGGTTATGGTGGACATTTCTGTCTTTTTACTTCGCCTGTCACCAAGTGCATCACTCGTACGTACCTAAAAAGCAGTGTCAACGATAAAAAACGCTTCTTGTGTTTCACCAGCCAGACATCGGAAGGTAAGGGACTCACTGCAAATACAATATCGAAGAACCGTAAAAAGGATCTTCGAAAAAGCTTTATACAGCCATAAACTTCAATACAGGGCGCAACCCCCGCTCACTCCCCTCAGCGGTCATCGAAAAAGCAAAAACAGAAAAATCGGTTTCAAAGAAGTATTCAACACTCAAGTGAGGTAAGTTTCTCTAGGCTGGAGAATAAGGAAATATGCAAAATGACTTTATCGTCGGATGTGTCCTTGAAGTCAATTTTTAGTTGTCTGCTTTGACCAATAGCCGTTGAGGAGAGTGGACGGGGCGAGTGCCCTACGTTGAAGTTTAAAGCCGTGTTTCATGTTCTTTTTTTGCCGTTTCCTCGACATTGTTGTTTGATGAGCCTCTGACCTTTTAATTTCCTGTGATAATTCGCAGACGATTTTTATTGGGGATAATGCCTTTCCCAGTAGTATTACTTCCGCTACGAAAATGTACTCATTCCAGATGTCTCGGTTTTTTGCTGCTATGCTTGGAAAGAATGCCGACCGATTCCCGAGTGTGTATGAGAAAGCTGAACAGCTTCTGATGTCTGTTGAAAAAATTGATTTGCAGTTCGCAGTAAGTTTCAGTGTGCTTTGGTGAGGACAAGAATCACGCCAGGAAAATTTTTTGCAGGACTGGCTGCTACTGGCACAGGTTGACCTCGAGCAGCTTATTGAGGAGAAGCTCAGCACAGCATCCGACTGGGAAACACAGTTGAAGATGCTGAAAGCAAAGGGAAGGGAGGCGGAGAAGCTACCCAAGTAAGGGACATCATGGTATCACTGCTGGTCGCAATTTTTCAATGTCCCCACAGCATATCACCGGGAAAACTCTGAACTTTATAAAAGAAATCTTGTTCATGAAAATTGAGAACTTTTTCCTACAAGAAACTCAGAGTTTCAGTCATCGTATTGTGTCTGAAGATAGTTCTCCATTTTCCAATCTCTCTCGAGAACACAAAAGTTTCAGTGAGATTCGTCTCGAGTGCATTGTGGTCAGCACAGCGGGAGCAAAGTCGGCTATAGACGAGCTACTTCAGCGAGTTTTCGACACTCTCACCTGGACACTTCGACTCAGTATCAACACAAAACTGCAGACCATCCATCAGTTTCTCACACAAGTATGTTCGACGCGGAATTGTCATCTCTTCCGATCGGTGTATTCTACCAAAGAAAAAGCTGCTCACGGAATGCAGAAAGTCTGTCCAAATGAGACTACCGAATTTCCCGTAATTGGACACCCGGGTGTACTATTTTCAACCTCCTCCGAAAGGGGGTTCAATTAGATGGGGAGGCCCTTTTCTCAACCGAAAATTCAAGATTCAATATAGGCAATTTATTAGGCAAACCAAACTGGGACAATAAAGATTTACTCGACTAACAATGAGTGATCATCTTCAAAAAAGTCATTGTTTAGGTCCTTCTCAAGATTAATCTCTTCGAAAATGTCAACAAGGTTTTGGGTGTCAACATTTCGAGCAGAGCGTAGCAGTTCACGCCCGGTAGAAAGAGGTCTTCAATGTCTTTTCAGTTGAAGAAAAGTGGGCTCTAAAAACGGGGGGTGTCCTATTTTTCAACCTCCTCCGAAAGCCGAAAGGGGGTTCAATTAGAGGGAGGAGTTCAAATAGAGGGGAGTTTCCAATAACAGGAAATACGGTATCTGCCCAAGCGGTTGGCGTGCGTGTTGAGCGGCCGTCGCGAAGGCACTTTTCAGATCTGTAAATTCATTAGCATGATCCTAAGACGCGTGTTGAATAATACACTAGTCAGCTGTCTGCAGTCGTCAAAAGGCTCTTCTGAAAAATGCTTCCGCGACCGCCGTTCGACCCGTACGTCAATCGCATTAACGGACATTCTCATTCGGACAGGCTTTAGACACGCAGGGGTGCAGACTCCTCTGTTATACACTGATCCGTCGAACAAATCCACATTACTATATACATAGTTCATCGTATTTCTTTGTGAAACAAAATTCAACCTAGGAACTTGTTTAGGCTATAAGTGTATTGAGCTCGCGTCCGCAATCTATTGACGAAGTAGTCGAAGCAAACGCTCGTCACACAGAGTATGGCCGCACCAACAAAGAGGTAATTTCAATGTTAGCTTCTTTAAACCCCTTCGCGTGATAGAACAGATGGTACCTTGCAAATGGGGCATGGCTCATAACCTATGGCTTTTCATTTTCTGCACCTTTGGAGCTAATTCCGAAGAGCAGTTTCTGAATCGTTTTGAACTACCTGGAATGTGCTTTTTTCAGTCTCAGTCTGATTCTCAAGTATCCTTCTCCCGCGTGTACAGAAAAAACGGACATTTATTCAAAGACAGGATTCCAGCTGAAAGCTTCATGGACGGTGTTGAACGAACAACATACATTGCTTCGGTCAGTCGCCGGAAGTGGAGTAGATCAGATGACGTCACTCACGGATCAGTGGGAGAAGTTCGAACTAATGCTTGACAGTCATCAGGCAATGATCAAGGAGCAGGTGATTGTTTTCAAAATTTGCGGGGAATACGCTCAAAAATAAGGTATAACGGCAAATTACTGGTGTCGGCCGGCTCCACAATAACGCGTTTTTCATCATTGTTTGTTTATCCGCCCTTTATTTCCCTCCCTAAAAAGTCAAGGGTCTTCAGAAGTGCTCAGAAATTCCTTTGGAAGCAGAACAAAATTAGACAAAACAGGCAATCATAAAGAGCTCGATAGTTGGGGGCGGGAGAACACCAATCAATAACTTGTTCTTGAGCTTTTTTTTCTCCAATTTTTTTGCTTACTTTTACTTTTGTCATAGCCAAATCTAACTTTTCATGAGGATGCCACAACAACCGATTTTATCAAGAACCCTGCCCTTAAAGGCAGGGTTCGCGACAAAAACGACTTTTGAGCTCTCTTGATAAGAATGTAAATTTGGTCATCACAAAAGTAAAAACAAGTGAAAAAAACTGGAAGTTTGCGGAAAAAACGCTCAAAAACAAAGCATAACGGCTAATTACCGGTGTCGGCCGGCCCCCTAATTAACCAGGTTTTCAGTAAGGCTTGCTTATCCGCCCATTATTTTGCTGCCAAAGTAGTCAGTAATTTCCTAAAATGATCAGAAATTATTTTAGAAGCAAAATAAAAGGTTAACAAATAAAAGCAAGACAATTCTGCGCGCAAGATCAGGCACGAATGTTCGACAGGACATCTCGGGCAGTAACCAGATGGTTTGCTCACGTATTCGACATCACGAAAGAGGTAAACTACAAGAGAAGCTTGCCCACTTACCCTGAGAGTTTTAGCCGCGAAATAGCCGAGAAATAGCCCAGGCTCCGCAGCGGCTCCTGGAGGGCTATTTCCCGGCTATTTCGCGGCTATTCCTCGGCTTTTTAACGGAACGGACAAGAGGTCGAGAAATAGCCGAGATATAACCAAGAAATACTCGAAAGTAAACAAAATAACCAAGACGCAACCGTTGCCGGCTCACCGAGCCACTATCTGGGGCCGCCAGCGCTTGGGCGGGCCCTCCAGAGGCTGAGCGAGGTCCAAGTACCACAAACTTGGGTAATTGAACCGATGGAGGTACTGGCATCTGAATCATGCCTCTGGAATGCCCCGTAAATCTACCGGGAGAGCATTATTTCTCGGCTATTTCTCGGCTATCTCGCGGCGAGCATTATTTGGCGGCTATTTAGCGGCTATTACGCGGAAAGCAGGCATTTCGCGGCTATTTCGCGGCTATTTCTCGGCCAAAACTCTCAGAGCACGTTCTACTATGCTCCCTCAACGCCAACATTTCATTTTACCGGATGCTCTACCACCAACCCGGTGCACTACTGCTGAAATTGATGAAGTCGACGACGACATGAAAGCCCTCCTGAGTTTGGGTCCTTCATTTGCGGTCAGTAAGGGAGTAGATCAAGGAGTTCAAGACGCAGTACTGTGTGGATTCCACAAGTTTTCCCATAAAATACGATGCCGTGAAAATTCACCACCTACTGTATTGGACAGGATAGCGACGCTCCGCGCATCAATGCCTTTTCCTCGCACATCGCTAACAGCATCTAAACCTGCGCCCGCAGTGGAACCAGCCCACGCATCACTCCAGCTTAACCTTGTACAATGCTATACCAGCCACACAACGACGTTTGCTTCGAATCTCCCTGTACAGGAAAGACGTGGACTGAGCAAGCTTCTTCAGTTGAAGGGAGAGCTTCGTTACAGCGTGAGCGACAAAGGAGGCGACTTCGTTGTGTTGTGGCAAACAATGGATAAGAACCTTAGACGCGCATGCCTGTCGGACACCAACACATGCGGAAAATCATCTGTGCGCGAGTTCGAAACGGTGTCGAAGCATCTGAGCACAACGGTCAAGAGAATCCTGAACAAGGTTATGGACCCGAAGACTACAAGCCGCTTCTTACTGACATTTTCTTCGCTCCCTACATACTACGCACTGATCAAAACGCACAATCTCCGTGATCAAGCCGACCTGCGCTATATACCGGAGAGCAACATCAGAACAAGACCGATCATTTCGTCATGTGGAGGACCGTCAGACAGAATCAGTTGGTTCCTTGTCAGACTTCTCTCACATCACTTACAACACGTTGCCGCTCATATTGTGAATGTTAAGGAGTTCATGTCTACATTGAATCGATGCGAAGTGCCCAGCCATGCGTGCTACGCGAGTTACGACGCGGTGTCTCTGGGCACCAATGTTAACATCGATGATGCTGTCGATGCAGTCGTTGAACTCTTGGAACGACATCAAGACGAAACTCCTACTTTTGGATTGCTGGATGAGGATATAAGAGAGCTGCTGTCTGCGATGCTTAAATGCAACAACTGCCAATTTGATGGCGAACTCTACACGTAGAAACGTGGCCTTGCTATGGGCCTGAGGATCGCACCCCTGCTTGCCATCGTATTCCTGGATAGATTAAAAAGGCGATCGCTCACACAGGGGATACTGTTCTACAAAAGATACATCGATGATGCCTTTGTTATAGGGTCGACGCTCGAGGATCTCTGCACTGTACTTGAAAACCTCCACACATGTGAGGAGAGTCCCAGATTTACAATGGAGGCCCCTGACGAGAACGGAATTCTACCTTTCCTCAATGCAAAAGTTTAGATACTCGACGTCACGAAAGAGGTGACCTGGTACAAGAAGCCCGCTTCACGAAACATCATTCTGCACTCCCGAAGCGCGCATCCGCCATACACGAAGGTGAACGTAGTGAGAAATCTCATTGCTACTAAGAACAAAATTAACTCTTTTGAGTCACCAGAGAATGAAGCGGAAATCACAACGATTCTAGCTTAAAACGGCTATTCAACATGCGAGGCCAAGTCTTGGCGACCGAAATTCACGCGGAGGTGTACCTCTGGTTCTACCTTACGTCAATGAACGAATCGCGAAGGACGTTAATAGATTTGTGAAGCTCTCAGGACTGCCGGTAAAACTAGTATTAAGACCTCCACAAACTCTCAAGAGCTTATTGACCTCGATAAGAATTCACGAAGAACTATGTGGGCGAAGACTATGTACTTACTGTACTGAGAAGAAAACCTGTCAGTTACGAGGCACAGTTTATTTGACTGTTTGCGAGCGATGCAGTCAGAAATATATAGGAGAGACGTCACGACCGCTATATGCACGTATAGACGAGCACTCACGAGCCCTGCGGAATCCTTCGTCATACCCAAATAACAGCTTCTCGCGACTTCGGCTTCTACACCACACGAATGACCCCCCTGCTGCCCTAAAAGTGTCAGTGTTGCACCGCTCTCTTGAAACTCCTCTTGAAAGAAAGTTAATGGAGGCGCTGGCGATAAGGCTACTATCACCACAGATAAATAATAGGGATGAGTTGATGGAGGCATTGACACTGATATCACAGCAGCTGCGATAGATACGTAGTTATTTTCAGTTGCGCTGGGATACAACTAAGGTGGGGTCGTCTAATTCTGTTATTGAATGGGTACTGTACACATCTAAGTAAT
The DNA here is from genome assembly GCA_029168955.1 of Aplectana chamaeleonis. Lineage (NCBI taxonomy): Eukaryota > Metazoa > Nematoda > Chromadorea > Rhabditida > Cosmocercidae > Aplectana > Aplectana chamaeleonis. The sequence goes on from JAPDOI010000419.1 coordinate 612,173, forward strand.
AACTTTACAGACCTCCAACCAATGAGAACACCACAGTACTTAAGTTAGTTATACCTTTCTTGTTGGGTCGTTTTTTCGTTGTATGTGTATATATGTGTATATATATATATATATCTATATACATATATATATATATATATATATATATATATATATATATACTATATATATATATATATATATATATATATATATATATATATATATATATATATATATATATATATATATATATATATATATATATATATATATATATATATATATATATATATATATATATATATATATATATATATATATATATATATATATATATAAGTTGCCATGATTATAGGCTGAAAAAAAGGTTTTAGTACACCGAAAATATCCTATAAAGTGGTTATGAAAGCTGGAGTCTCACTTGGCGTACAAGCAATATCTTAAATAAAAGTTGACATAACAAGCTTTTAGGACAAATCTCGATAATTAGGGGCAGGAAGGACACTAAGCCTATAACCTTGTTCCTAAGCGTTTTTTTTCTCTCCAATTTTTACTTATTTTCTACTCTTTAGTGATGGTCAGATCTACTACCATTCCATAGAGGGACAGCGCAACAACCGATTTTATCGAGAATCCTGCCTTTAAAGGCCAGTGTTAATGATGAAGACTTACTCATTAAACTGTACTCCCACTCCCAGGAAATAGGGCGGACTTATCGCGACGCCGAAGAAATAGGAATGGATGCGGAGTCAACCCGGCGATCAGCCCGCCTTTTGAGCGTGGTCAGTTTTAAATGGACTAGCGGTCAGTACGCCTGGAGAAAAATAGGACCGACCACAGATATCCGATTCAACTTGTTTATCAATCGTAGTACAACTATAGGCGGATCCTAGTAACATAGTTAAGCACCTGCGGGCGCATTACGACCGCTTTGTCTGGTAGAGACAGAGTGTAATCCTTCGCTTGTGCAGCTATGCGGAGAATACGAGATATACCACTCTCAAACTTGGGTAATTGAACCGGCGACATTCTCGTCTCCCGACAAATGATAGTGCATCGCAGTCCACGCGGGTCCTTGTCGCCGTCAGTCCGATAGTGTCCACTCTGTTTCGCGACCAACCGGATCACGAAGCAGTCGATTCGCGATGAGCGCTGATAAGTCCGCATTTTGTGGGGCACACCGCGCAAAGTTATTGAGCACCCGCAGCTTGATTCGCGGTAACTTTTAATGGATTTCCGCCTCGCGGGGTAATGATGGTTTTCTGAGCGCGGGTGAAATTTATTCGCAAAGCCCTGTACGCGCGATAAAGTCGGCCCCGTTGTCTGAAAAAAACAGAAGCTTTGGGTCCACCAGTTCAGAAAACTGAGTCATCAATTGTGCCACTTATTCCCACCAACTTTGAGGTAACACATCTGGTCAACATGCGCGCACACAGCTAGAAGTGTCGAGAGAAGGCTGCAGTCACCCAGGGGACCACCCCCATACCTTCATTGGCAGGAAGCGGAAGGCTATCCTTCCAAATTCCCGAACTTCCCCTTTGAACACTTGAAGGCAGAGTTTGCAATAAGAAAAGCGTTTCCGTGGTGTCCTCATTAGAAGGCGGATTTCGCTATTACTAATTCGAAAGTAAATGAGAAGTCCAAGGGAAAAACTATCAGCAAAATAGAGTCCACGTATTCAATTTAGTCTGGTGAGTAGGGCTGCGATGGTAGATCGCCGCGCGCAACCGATCGAAATCCCGTTGTCCGGTGATGCCGCCAACACCGCACGGCCAGCCGCCTCGGTCCATGCGTGAGACTTAAATACAATATGGAAACCGTAGAAAGTCAAATGTTTTTTGAGATGCTCACCGTTGTTGCAGGTGGAAGTTCACCTGAAATCGAAACGTCGATATACGGGTGAAAGCTTTAAATGATGAGTCTGAGAAGTTCGCCGCCAGATGGAACCAGTTCCGAAGCCCAAGAGCGATGCACTTCAAGGGGATCGGTGAGTTAAACACTCCGTGAAGCGATTCAAAAAAAATTCGAGTCCTTTCCATCTCCTGTTTCAATTTTTCCCTAAAAGTCTTAGTGGAGGTTCTAAACCTTGCAGCGGGACGGGTATTGATTAGATGGTGCAATTTCGAGGAATCGTATTGTTAGGTAAATTTTCCAGGAAGGCGATGCTGCACCAATCGGATTCATCAAGGAGAAGCGGACCGAGTATGATGAATTGGCTGCTCAGAGAGAGAAACTTGAGTAAGTTCGCTGATGACTGGGCTCTTTTATTTTTACGTCATCGTCTTTTTTTAAAGGAAGGAATGCGACCAGTTTGATCTGAAGAAACCTGATTTCTTCTTGTTGGATGAGCTAGGTGTGGACATTCAAGAGTTTTGAGGTCAGAAACATAGCCAGCAGTTAGCTGTACCAAATATCGTATAAAAATTTAAATTTTTAAAGAACAACTGCAGAGTGATTTACGAAGAGTTCAACACAGAAGCTCCAAACTCCTCGCGGATGAAAGAGTGGATTGGTATTCAGGTGATCCTCTTAACTTTTTTTATTCTGCCCTTTGCCTAACTGAGACAAATCCAAACGTGCGGCTGCTCAGAAAACACTGGAAAAATCGACGAAATGAGCTGTTTTAGAAGTAAGACTTATGTGTTCGACGAGTTCTTTACAAAAGTGGATAGGAAAAGCCTGGAAAGCTTGAGCCAGCAAACTCATATGGGTGTGTCGCCTGTTGAAGGACGTCGACTCATTTAGGGTAAGGTGGAAAGTGCGGTTCAAAGTGAGAACTAAAATTATTGTATCACCTTCTGCTCCCATTCGTGGCGTATTCTTTCCAGGAATTTAGTGGCTGCCTGAAATTTTGTAGAGGTGAGGTGCTAAGCACGGACCACTGGCTGGAGATGTTCCGATTACTTCAGCTTCCTAGAGTTAGTACCTCAATGCCGAGAGTCTGAGATGGAAACCTCGTAATGCTGCATCTTTGCTGTGACTACTATCACTGTCTCAGGAGGGTACTACATTGGAGAAGCTGCGTTTTGTATGACCTAATCTCAGTTTCCTCCAATGTGATAGCCAATGTAGAAGCAGTTGAAGGCCTTAAATGCACCAAGGCCCAAGGAGAGGTGACAATTCGAGAAGCGATTCAGGAACTGGAAATGTGGGCAGCACGGAAGCGCAAGTCGCAGCGTGTTTTCAGCGTTTGATCTCTGTGTGGCCTTCAAAAATGAGCAGAAGCTTTCGTATTACTTGTTATGTATAAGAAGTACAAATCTATGCCATCACATACCAAGTGAGGCATGTTTCACTCATTGCAGGCTGAATTTTCGTTCTCCCGATTATAAACACTCCAATGGAAGCAATATGAAAGTGATTCGGGATTGGGAAGGAGTCGATAAATTCGGTAGGATCTTCTGGAAAGATGAATACCCAAGAGTGTGTATCTCTGCTGGATATGCCGGAGTGCGAGAAATTATGGTCCCGCCACTGGTTCTCTTCTGGCCCTCTACCACGGTAATCGGCGCGTTCACGGCCGACTCGGCCACCATGTTTGGCAGCCATCACGTAGCCGACCGATGCGTCACTGCTATCTCAAAACTCAACATGCTGGACGGCGGGTGGCGTGGTGGGTGGGTGAGTGGGGGCAGTGACGTACTGATCGCTTACAGGCCCGCCGATGCCTACCGGGGTCCACGCCGAGGAACAGGTGATTATGCAGGGCCAGTAGAGGACCACTGGCACACTATGACTCTGTATCCTCCGGTATGAACAGAGCATATTTTTTCAGTGTGCAATGCAGGAGAAAAAGCTACAGGTGACGTTTTTCTTTTATTCGAGAAGCGACGTTTTTTCTGGAATTATTTTGATTGCGAAAGCTAAACGACTGAAGAGTCATCTATCTACAATGGGTTTACCACCCAGAGCCATGGTGGCCCAGTGTCAGTGAACCTAACCCCGAGCAGATCTTTCAATTGGAGCCAGATATAGTGGCTGGCTGTTTTCTGTAATCAACAAAAGACCCTATATCTCACACTTCTCTCGGCTTAAACACCAAAAGAACAGAAGGATAGGAACATGGCTCCTATTCTAATCCTGATCGGCTCTGGACCTGTTGTTCCCAGTCATTTGGAGCCCACATCTTCTGATTACAAGGTGAAGGACAGTCAAGAAGCACTCCTGCAATCGCTGAAGAATTCTCCATTTACGCCCAGTTCAGCGACAAGACTAACGTTTGGGGAAACTAGGTACGTCTACTTCTGCTTTTTTCCGTTGTCTTTCTTCTTCAGATCTTCTGCCCTGAATTACCGTGAAAAGTGGTGGAGTGAATATGTATCACCAGTGAGGAATCAACTAATCGTCTATTTCCAGGCTGTCAGATCTAGACGTCTATCTGCCCCAGATGAATGACATCCAGAGAAAGTGGATCTACCTAGAGCCAATTTTTTGGTAGAGCGCGCGCGCTGCCTGCTGGAGGAGCCAGCCGATTCGCTCGCGTAGATAGCGAATTTCAAGGCTTATACTTTGCTGAGTGGAGTTTCAGATGTTCCACATCCGTCAACCTTTTGCGGCGGTTCAAGTTGGAGTACCGTTATAACAGTGTTGCTCTCTCTTGGGGAAATGACTTCACTAGGAACCCTGTCGAACTTCACAGCCTAACAAGAAAAATGCTAGCAATGATACGGATTTGGAATGTCTTTCAAATGAACCGATTCTGCAGACGTTGTAAGAGACCGCTCGTCTCAGTCTCTCTTTGCAGTCGACAGTCTCTACGCACGAAGCCTCGAACAGATAATTGATCAGCTAAACCGTTGTCAAAAGCACTCCAATCAGTTTCTTGAGGTTCAGATTCCTTTCCCCAGAATTTTCCGAGGATGCTGACATATATTACACAAAATTGATGCATTTTCTTCCTGAATTCTTTAAATCCTGAACGACGATGACGTAAACCATTTTTTTAGGAGAAACGTTCTGCTTTTCCCGAGATTCTATTTTCTCGGTGACGACGACTTACTGGAAATTCTTGGGCAGTCAACTAATCCAACAGTGAATTCAATCACATTTTAAAGAAGCTCTTCCAGGTCAGATTCCATTTGTATGCGAAGTTAAGTGCGGGGAGAGAGGGGCAACTCAAGACCTAAAGCAACTAGCGGTCACGCCAGCTTTCATGCCCATCGACCACATAGTTTTCAACAGTTGCAAGTATTTTTACGGGAATAGACAAAGTGGAGTTTGAGATTTGCCAACAACGAGACTATATCGGCCATGCTTTCCCGTTCAAGGAGAGCACGTCCTCTCAGCCGACCTGTTCGAGAGTCGTTCCTCAAGTCGAGAGTTGGAACGTTTTTTTTTTCTAAAACACTGCTTCATTGCGTCTTTTCCATCTCTGTTCAGAGACATCGACACATCGCTTTCCAATTCTGTAGCTAGTGAGCGTTACTCCCACTTCTGCAGGTTTCTTTGCAGATCTGGCTCCAAAAATTTATCTGACGAAATGCGATCAACTTTTTGAGGAAGGCTGTCTCTGGAAGCGATTCGGGACGTAAAACCCTGATCCAGCGAGGTTCCACACCGTAAGAGTCATGAATTTTCCCATGTAATGCAATGAACTATTCAGATATATCCGTCCCAAGTGCTTTGCACGCTTGCTGAGAACAGGTCCGCTTCTGTCGAGATTGGCGAGCAGGTATGTTTTGCGTAGAGGTGCACTCAGCTGTAGAGGAAACAGGTGAAAGAGCTGACGGGATACTCTGTTCACAAAAGCTCGTCAGCATATTCTACCGCTACGTTCTCTCTTGGCCTCCTTCCATGAACAGCCCTCTCGGCGTATTCCTTAGTGATCAATACATTTCTCAAGGCATTGGACCGCTCCCGAGACTACGCTAAACTGAGAGGCGGGTCTGCAAGAACAGCTCAAAAAGCCTACACCAATGCAAAGGTCAGCTTTGATATTGTGCTCGATCTCAAACTGAAGGCGCTGATCCTCGATCTTATCCATCCACATTGATGTAGTGGACCAGCTTGTCACCAATAACGCCAAGATATGTTTAGGCCATTTTCTCTTACTTTGGACGACCCGTTCATGACAATAAGCTCCGTCGAACAGAAATCGAATCAATGTATTCCAACTGTGCTTCCAGAGCCCAATGACGTTTTGTTCCCAAACTGACGATTGGCGTAGTTTACAGCTCAACGCATTGCTGGACATGGCAGCGTCAGCTTCGCTTCTATCTTGTTGGAGAAAATGTAGTGGCTCGTCAAGTGAACAGTGAATTCAACTACACCTGCGAGTACCAGGTGTTGTTTTGGGTCTCTACGGCATCAACTTGTGCTGTATGCCGATGTTATTTCGGATAAATAGAGGAAATTTTTCTGAGGCAATACACCCAAGCTTGTTCATACGCCATTGACGGACAAAGTGCTACTTGACCCTTACACAAGGTGGGCTGTTCCCAAGATGCCCACATATTTTTCTCTGAAGCCGTACACACGGTGAAATGAAGGGACAGCTCCGAAAGGGTGGTGGACTTGCAGAGACAAAAGCGATTAGAGCATACCTCGTTAACAATGCGTTCGCACCTGCTCATAGTGCTTAGCCAATGGGGAGCAGAGGACTCTCCCCAATTAATTATCTCTCTCACCAGACGTCGCTTGCTACGACCAGCTTGTCGCGGAACGACTGAAGGAACCGGCATGCCTTCGCATCTCAGGTGGAGGAAGAGTGGTTACAGCTTAGCTGACCAAACCTAATCGCTTCGCCATTGCGAAAATCAGAGGTCTGATTCTCTTGTCGATTTAATTGGCAAGAAAAGAAGTATACCGAAGAATGGCTGAGTATTCATCAGCTGAAAGAATTCCAGAATATGAGAGCAAAAAAGACGGTTGAAAACATTTAATTGATTAGGGCGTGAAAACATATATGAAATAAAATGATTATATGATAAAATTGGTGAAATTCATGCCTAGCCGAACTGATCGAATGCCAAAAGAAGTGAAAATTGAATGAAAAAAAGAAATGAAAAAGAGATGGAGGCGGTACATCAAATAGTAAGAAAAATAATGTCAGAATTAGACAACACGTTTTATTCTTGGCTTGGAATACCTTTTCAATATTTAGAAAAAAAAGAATATTCTATGGATTTAATTACTTCCGGTTACGACTAAAATACATGATTTTCCACCCATGCAGAAAGTATTTTTTTACACGTTTTATGGAAAATTTGGTCAGGAACTTTTTGTGCAGTAATTTTTTCCGGTAAATTTTTGCACAAACTTTTACCGGGCTTGCTATGAAAAAGTTTCAAGGTTTTTCCGCCCTAGAGGAACACTTCGGTTAATCTTCTTGACAACAAAGCCGTGAAAAATGAGTAAGAAACTTATGGGAATAACAGAATGCTTTCTAAATATGGTAACACGTTTCAAATCTCATCCCGTTGACATATGTGCGTTCCTAGGCGGCTTATGTGGTTTTTATTTTCTAAGAACTTGCTCTCTTTCAGAAACTTACAAAATTTCATAGTCTGAAATCGTTTTTTGAAATCAATGGCGGGCAAGCGCTTTGAGGGTCCTAAATTTGTACCAAGCTCGTAGTGATATTCCGATTATCTTTACTCCTTCCCACACGTATGCGGAGCCCAGGAAGAACTGCTCTCAGGATCAAATACTGCCGGTAAATCCGGTCAATCGGAAGAACGGTAAATGCACACACCCCTGGTCAGGAAACTTATCCTGAAACAGGTAATTCGAGAGCATGGAGTGCTGTACCTGCTTGTTTTAACCAAAAAAAGATGATCAGGTGGCCATGAAGGAATAATTTAGTTCTCAAAGGGACCCTTTTGAGGTATTATGATGTAATGATTTCTGAAAGTTGGGCTCCGCAGAAAAGGTCAAGGATTTGGCATTGCTCCTAAATGTTGTGAAATTGTTTTATTGGATTTGGCTCTCAACTTGATTTTTCAAATGTAGTGAAATTGTCGAATTGATTTGGCTGTGATGATACTATATGCAGATAACATAATCATTAAATGTAGTAGAAATTGTTGCAAACGGATTTGGCAGGAGCTCTATCAATTTATCACAGTCAAATCACGCGTCAGAAGAGGAGTTTTCCTTGGAGCGCATATTGAATCGAATGAGAACAGGAATAAACTACTAGCAGCAACAACGTTTCTATACAATGCGAACCGTAAGCGTTGAGGACACGAAGACATAGAGTCAGTAGCGAAGTAAATTGCGTTAGATTTCGTTTTCATGATTTTTTATCTCATCGGTGAGGGAAGGTCTGGTACCTTATTGTTAGTAGAGCTACACTGAAGAGGCAGAATAGCATTCGGAAACCTTAATTCTAGCCCATAAGGCCACGTTTCGTTCAGCATTGTTGACTGAGGATTATTATTTTTCTTTTTGTCTTCATTCGCTCGCCAGAGGACCTTCTGACGCGTGATTTGACTGTGATAATTGATAGAGCTCCTGCCAAATCCGTTTGCAACAATTTCACTACATTTAATGATTATGTTATCTGCATATGCATGTATCATCACAGCCAAATCAATTCGACAATTTCACTACATTTGAAAAAATCAACAAGTTGAGAGCCAAATCCAATAAAACAATTTCACAACATTTAGGAGCAATGCCAAATCCTTGACCTTTTCTGCGGAGCCCAACTTTCAGAAATTTCACAACTTTTTACAAGGGTTTCCCTTCTAGCAATATCGTCCAAGCTCTAAAAGAGGCAAGTTGTTTTCTTCCAAGACATAGGGCTGTAATAAACTCGCCCTCAAAATGAAGTTAAGATGATCTTAAACGATCGTATGAAGGGAAATGTTGGAATGATCTGTAAGATTATCTTGACCGATATGGTGAAGGATCTGAGATCTCATCTGTAAGCGCATCATTCAGATGATGAACATTTTTAAGATGATGCTAATTTCATCAAGGTTAGCTGAACTTCTACAGATCATCTGGACAGAGAAAAGCGAAGAGCACGCACTCCCGCAGAAGCTCGTCTTATCTTTAAGAGTAACTTGGAGCGGCTCTTATTCTTCAGATGAACTTCCAGTTATCAATCTGAGCTATCACAAAACGACAAACATCTCATTTCATTCATTGAGAAAGAAAGCATGGATTTGGTCGATTAGAGAATGACCACCTGCAGAATGAGGTCCGGCTTTTCTTATTCTCACAAGTATAATCATGTGTTATCATATTATGAATATGCGAGGACGACCGCTTTAGGGCGAATCACCGCTAATGAAATGAATACGGGCCTAAGTTCAGCGACGAGCCGTGACTGATAACGATAATTATGAATCAATACGAAATTAAGATCATCTGAAACTTGTCTGGAAGAATATCAGATCATCTTATCGAAATAATATCAGATCATCTGATAGGGGTGGTTTACTACAGCCCATAGTGGTAGAAATGAAGAAACAGCTGCTAGGATTGCAAGATAATAGTTGCAACGCGGCTTCCTACAGACAAGATACAAGGCATATACTTTTTGAATTTAAAAGTCGAGAAAATGAAGAAATGAGTTTTAAAATGACCCAATTGTACAGGGTTGAGGCACAATCCTAGACAGGGGAGAGGGGGGCACCCACCATTCAAGACAGAAGTGAAATAGAACCACTGATTGGTAAGGCAGCCAGTCGGAGTATTTTCATGACGTTTCTATAAAAACAATGATTGATAGCAGTATCAGACATCTTTTATCCAGAATTTTTCATCATTTCTATGAGTGAATCTTGGGTGGCCTCACCTGCGTCTAAGATAGACCCAGGGTCTGTCGCTCTAGCCAAACTTCACCAGTTCTTGCTGGCGTGGCTCGTCTGCGCCGGCCCATATGTCTGATTCGGAACAAGAACGAGAGTTAAAGGCATCGTACGCGCTGAAAACCGTATAATGCTTTTTCATGTTTTTGGGTAGCTTGGCCTCTCTAGTGAACGAAAATGTTGAAGGAGCCCATAGAAAAACCCCATTCTTCTTTCAACTCCCTTCTTCATTAAAAAGAAAAAGTCAATCTGGAACACATTGTAAATACGAATTTGAATTTCGCGCGCAGGTTCCGGAGTTTTCTGCATGTGGAGTTCGTGCCGTAACTATTTTTCCTGTTGTCTTACGGTCGCACCAACATTCTAGGAAAAGCACCAAGATGCCTGGTGAGAATTGGTGGCGGATATTAATCTTTGACGCC